>SKCR01011653.1:0-265498 GCA_019454045.1 Zanthoxylum bungeanum | reverse complement strand
GGATTGCTTTCTCAGAGAATCATTATTCTCAAAATCATTTCAAGATAGAAATCACATATTTTGGCCTTTTATAAGTGTAATTGACACTCTTACGTTCTCTTACGATCACTTGCAGTCGTATTTTGTCATTAACATTATCAAAGCCACTATATGAGTCTCTATGCCGCCTTCTAGTGATTTTTATTGGATTCATGTGCTGTCGTTGCATAAAATATGATTATCGTAAGGCACTCTGCCTCTCTATACAGCCCATTATAATATTCATAACACAACGGCCTCTACATCTCAATGCCACCACGATGGCAGTCATTTTTGCCATGGGGTATCTCGATAGATTTAATTCAACCTTCACATCCACTCCTCCACTTTTACTCTGCTCTAACTCCAATCTTTTTATTCATATTACCATTCCCACCACGGGACTATTCATGTCTCTTTGCTCACAGCCTTCTCGAGGCATCATTCGTCAATGCTTATTCTCATTACTTGCACGGTTAAAAAAGTTTACACCCTTTTTCGCATAATTGTCTCACACAAGAGGACGCACATGTTCTCGATCTTCCCATCAAGCCTTTTACATCTAACATACATGGGAGAAGGGTCTCACACCCTTTTCCACTAAAGTTTCGCCATAAAGAACACATAGTCTTAATCTTTCATCAAGTATTTCTCAATTGTTTGCCCGTAAGAAGGATCTCACATCTTATCTTTGAATCCTTTTATAACTCAAGAATGTGAGCTTTCTTAATGGCTTGTTCATTTCGGCAATTTTTCTCCAGTACTCATATGTTCAATCATGAACTATTTCATTCATATAACGACCTGACCCTCATCATCATCAAATTGAAGCCATATGCTTTGGGATAAAGTGGCATGTATGTTCCACTCTTAGTACCCATCTCGATTGTTAATGGGTATTGTCTCATTCGAATCACTCGGCACTATGTCCTCCATGCCATCAGGATTTCAAGGATAATCAAATCGGTACCATTGTCACAATGATATCGTCATTGTGATTCTTACATATTTCCATCTGTCTTAAACCATCACGGAGTGTATATCGATTGGGCATCTATCTAAATGACAGATTCTAACTGATTACACATCTTCCTCACGACTCATTGCTCGCACTCGAGCTAACTGCTTATGTAACCTAGAGCATTACCTTGCATGTTGTGAGTGCTCAACGATTGTCCATCTTATTCCTGCAGCTTCCTCTAAACTCGTTGCATTCCCAAGGTTTTTCTCTAACTTTAGATTTCATTGGATATCATTCATCCTTCGTAGACATTTCCCACACCCCAACCTAGGGCTTCGATACCAACTGTCATAGGCTGACTTTTCGGGTAGCAGAACTCCAGGCTCATGCAGCACATGTTGAGGCTCGCTTCTCATAAGTCAGTCTTCCCGAAGCCCATAGGTATAAAACTCCATATTTGAAATGTCTATGTATAAAAACTTAAAGGCATATTACGAATCTAATAAATATCCATAGTATATAATAAGCAGAAAATGAGTAAATATGCACCCACACGATGATTCCAGGCAAGGAGTGTATCAACATGAGACAACCGAGTATGAGAATCAAGTATTTTATTGATAACGTGTTTATTACATCGATAACATTACATAAGCATCACATTAAGTGCATGAGGGTTCACAACTAAGGTCCCTAGATCACTGATGCTCAATGCCACACTTTGGCTCAAATGGTCATCCCCTTTAAAGAGGTTTTAAAGACATTGTACAAGTGTCAGAAGAAAACACGCATAATGCTTGAGTTATCACACCTCCCAAACTGGAGAAATAATTAGAGATTGACTATGCGGTCGAAAATACTCTAGTATAAGTGGCCATGAGTTTTACTAATGACCCTGGACAAACTTGATCCGGTGGATTGAAATATGAGAACCGTTACAGTGCAGCCAAATACGGTACCTTGTCGCAGATGTGGCTTTTGGTAAAATGGCTTGCTGCAACAATTATGTTACAAATTACAGAAAACATGAGTGTCTTGTTGCAAGTGTGACTAGTGACAAACGCAATCCATTACAAATAGCATTGCAGACATGAACTCATTACTACAGGTGATGACTAAATTTAATCTTTGAAATTTAGACATGACTATATCCATATTTATCAAAGACAACACATTACAAGCCTTCTTAACTAACTCAAGTTCGGCCACTTGTCTAATCAAGACATAGCATACAAAATTTATCAACACAATAATAAGTTAACACTTTTAAAATGCTATACACATCATCCATATCATTATTATCAAAACTAAAATTAAACCCCTCCAACTTACCATACATTCGGCCAAGGATATATTTTTACAACTATCGAATTTTCAATTCGAAATCATTTAAAATCATGTCATGATACCGTTCTAAGTATGAATCGTGACAATTCATCATCAAAAATCACAAAATCATAACCCCCAAGAAGGCCCTAAATTCGGCCAAAATCGAAGAATCACAAACTGGAAGTTCTCAACTCAAATCACATGCAACTCATGCCAAATCAACATCAAGCACATAAATCGTAATCTTTTATCATCAAAACAAAGAAAACTTAACCCCCAAACATGTATGTATAATCAGCCAAGTTAGAAATTAAGCAACTTATGGAATTTTCAACAAATTTCATGAATATGTCACTACACAATATGTTCACAAGTACAACCATTAGCAATCATCAACAACAAACAAAAACTTGAACCCCCCATCACAAAATAAATTCGGCCAACCTCTATATGGGAAAATACAAATTTGGGCATTTCCATAATAATGTTCATCATATGCTTATCTCATCACAAGATACATGATTATGCATGCTAACATTCATTTCAAGCTAAAAAAACATTCTTTGATTTCTAAGGTTCATGAGTATGTGAATTGGGGAAAGGAAAATCATGTTATATATACAAGATTAGAAGAATGAAAGAGAAATAGAAGCTTACTTTCATAGATTTGAACTTGAATCTATCATTTTCCTCTTAAAGCTCGTGAAAAGCAAAAAATAAATAAATTGAGAGTTTTCTTAGGCTTACACACGTTTTTTGTGAATGAAGAATATAGGGGAATAGTGCCATATTTATAGGCAAAAATGGGTTGATTTTATTCTGAATGAGTGGCTCACAATTTGCCACCTATCCAATTTTATTTTTAAAAATCGCAGGTTATTATTCTTCCGAAAAAGAACTGCATTTTTAACTTATTTATATTCTGATTTTGGAAAAACACTCCAAATGAAAGTTGGAGGTCTCGGTCTAAGTTTTTCAATGCCATTAAGATCACCGAAATTGAACATTGGATGAAAATATTACGACCAAATTATCGAAATTTACATGTAACTCTGTTAAGCTAAATAGAAATGATTGAAATTGAAAATTTATCTTGAGTATCCGATTAGGATTTCTAAGATATGAAACCTATTTATACATGATTATATTAATAACAACATATTATACATGTTGTTTTACTATATTGGACATGACATGATTGAACGGGATGTTATAGATAATAAAATACGAGTGGTCATCGGGGTTGGACATACCTTGCCTTGTTTCCTAAATGAGAATCATCGGGTCGGGCAATGTAAGCTCTGGTCGCACTTGCCCGACCTGATATCATCTTAGTTTGGATTTTGAGACCTAAATGTCTTGGGCATTGGTCCAAAGACTTGTGTCAAAAATTAACTTTCAATATATGCCATCTAACTCTCGATATTAATGATTTGTATGAGTTGATGTCGAGAACTCAAAGATATTATGGTAGTCAGGTAGAAATTCATGATTGTTTCTTTGTCTTGTCCTGCCAAGAAAAATTTTCTGATGATCCTCCTCGAGTGGAAGTTCTGGCCGAGTTGAAAAATTCCACTACCAACCATATATATAATTATTTATAATCTTAATAAATGAGTTTTCTCAATTCCACTTGTTGATTAGTAGGAAAAAAAAAACCCTTTTCAATTATGCTGAAAAGGTTGGTGGGTTTTGGATCAAATTTTCAAATGGTTTTACTTACATTAATTTCGTCTTCTTAATAAATAATTTTTTGATATTACAACAATATAAATGACGTAATATTATCAATTAATAAATAAATAATATATATAATTTAATCTTATTTATTTAATAATTTTTTAAAATATTAACACACGTCACAATAAGTTATTATTAGATTTTTGTATTCTAACTCTAAAAATTTTCCTTCGCACATTAATGAAATTGTCATAAATCCTTGCTAAAATTTCATATCCTACCCAAAAAAAAAAAAATGTAGTACAGAGAAATTTAGAAAAGGATAGGAGTGAAAGAATTTAACGGTCAACATCGATTGAAAAAATAAATAAAATAAAATAAAATAAAAAGAAACAAAGAAAATCCAACGGTGCAGGTTAACTCTGTACAGCGGAAACACGGAGCCGCACGTCCCAAAATTTGGAAGATATTCTCTCAATCCACGCCCACATCGTATTCGTACACCCCAATCACTCTCACCCTTAACTCAACCCCAGTTACTTTTTATTAACTCAACCCCAGTTACATATTTGTCTTCAACGTCACTCCATAGCTCACTTTACTTCAACAACTAGACACCAGAAGGGCTTTGGACTGTGGTGATTAAGGGATCATCGATCATGAGCTGCAACGGGTGCAGAGTTCTGCGAAAGGGATGCAGCGAGACGTGCATACTGAGGTCTTGCTTGCACCAGATTGACACTCCTGAAGCACAAGGCCACGCCACTTTGTTTCTAGCAAATTTTTTTGGTCGTAGCGATCTCTTCTCCTTCATCGCCGCCGTTCCTGAACCTCAGCGTCCAGGTTTGAGAATTCTTTTATATAGCTCCGTTGAGTGGCGCAGTGAGAACACTCAAGTAAAATACGATCAAACTTAAATAAACTTTGTTATAAAATAAATCAGGTTACGTGTTGACTTATTATCGGATCAGGTTACAAATTCTAATCCTAAAAACAAATTATGAGGCTTCTCTAAATCTTAATTATAATGAGAATGCTTAGTAGTAGAACACTTTTTTTTTTTTTTTGAAAAAAAAAAGTAAGCATTTATTGGGTTTTGGTTTCAGCTTTGTTTCAGTCTTTGTCGTTTGAATAAACTTTATTATAAAATAAATCAGGTTGGTGTTCAAATTCTGAAAGAAAAAATCAAAGCCTTCTCTAAATCTTAATAATAACGAAAACCTTTTGCAGTAGTACACTAAAAAAAAAAATAAAAAAAAAAAAGGAGTCATAATTGTGGGGTTTTGGTTTTGGTTTTGGTTTTGGTTTCAGCTTTGTTTCAGTCTTTGTTGTTTGAAGCGTGCGGGCGCACAGTGAACCCCGTGGATGGAGCGGTGGGGTTACTGTCAAGTGGTAACTGGCACGTGTGTCAGGCGGCGATGGAGACAGTGCTGTCTGGGGGAACACTCAGACCCATAAGGGGGGCGGGTAATAAGTGTGATGAAGCTTCTTCTGTAGACACTCATGATCAATCAAAGCCGTTGATCAAGTCTAATGGTGTAATCGGGAAACGGGGCAGAGGAAAGGCTCTTGCGGTGTCGTTTTACTCGAAAGATTCGGATATGACTCATTTTCAGAGAAACAATGAGAGAGGAAATCAAGAGAAGAAGCTTTTGAATCTCTTTGTTTGACTTACTGACTGATCAGAGAATCAGAGAGAATTTTTCTTTTAATGTTACGACATGCGTAACTAACGGCGCGCTAGTGCAGGGTCGGAGAATAATGAAGAGGAAAAATAAATAAATAATTAATTAATTTAAATTTTTTTTTTTTTTTGCTTTATTATTTGTTAAGTTGAAATGATGTTATAAGAGTGATCCCGATTTTATAAATTTAGCACGAAAACACGTATAGTTCAAGTAATATAGTGATTAATAGTCGGATATTACACCTATAAGAACTTATTATTTCTCTTATTAATACCAACTAAGATAACGAAAACACATGAGTTATGATGCATGTTTAAGGGTGTATGATGATAAGACCTTAACAAAGATAATAAATTGGTTGCCAATTTGCACGCGAAAAACCCTCGCTCAATATTAAGCGTCTTTCCTTCCATTGAGTGATTCTCACTCAAGATCCGAGACGGCATTGGTTTGTTGGCCAAAGTCAAGGCCTTTGTCTGTCGAAGATGTGTTTGAATCACGAAGGCTTTATTCCATGTCAGTGTCTTGTAAAAGTTGTGGTTTGTTGGCCAAAGTCAAGACCACTTCTTGTCCATCGACATTGATTACGAAGCTTTCCATGGTCAATGGGTCGCGCTTGACTGGGATCACTAAGTTTGTTGTGCCAAAGCCAAGGCTTAGTTGATTCAGAGGAAAAATGTTAGGTAATACATTGGATGTATTGGCATATATAAGATATATGTTTCGGACTTGGACGTCCCCCTACCAGATCTAGGAATTGGATTGGATCCAATTGATCTTAGAGATCTACCTAGTTAATTATCATACAATTTGTTGGCCAAAGTAAAGATTGTGTGATATTTAACGGGATTCTAGCCCACTAGGAAACACGATTTCCCGAGTACTCGACAGAGGGTTAGAGGCTCGCCGAAAAATAGTGGGAGGTAAGAATTGAATTTGCAATATTCGTTTAATTACTTGCCATACGCGCTCAATCACAAATTATTTCGTCGTTAGATTAAATGTTAGTTGGACTAATATTTAAATTGTTGTTTTAATTAACAGTTGGACAATATTATAGTTGATTATATAATTGGATTATAGTAATCAATATATTTGAATTAATTAATTTCAATTTACAGTTGATTTTATAATTGGATTATAGTAATCAATGTAATTGAGGTTAATTAATTTAAATTATATTTGATTGTATAGTTGGACTATAATAATCATTATAATACATAGTACCACAAATCGTTGATTAAATAGTTGGACTATTAGAATCAAGATAAATTGAAAGATTACATTTAAAACATAATCCTGGGGAAAATGTGTTTAAATGGTTTAATTTTCAAATTGAGAATAATTTCAGGATGGCCCTGAAAAATAACAAGTTAGTTTATTTGATAAAATAATGTATTATGCCTAAAGCCCGGAGTTAAGAAAATAAGTGGAACATGATATTTGGAATATTCGTGTAATGATAACTTTAGTGCTTAATTCATTAAGCTTGTCGCAGTAGACTCCTTAATTTCTGAATCAGAACTAAAGATTAGATCCTTAAAGTATGATACTGAAATTGAAGGATTTTCATGGATCTATTTTAGATCTTTGAAATACTAAATTGCAATAAATAATTCTTGGAGAATTAATGACTATTCTCAAGGAGACAAAGTCAAACTTTGCAATAGGCAAGTAGCGCAAGGCGCATCTTACTTCGATATTCCAAAAGGCCAAGGCTTGGCCAAAGGCTACTGGAATGTTGAAAATGGCAAAGGCAAAATCATTATAATCTTCTAGGAAGATAAAAAGGACATATCCCAAGAAGGAATAGAAGACGAGCAAGGCTCTGACTTCAAATATGTTTGTCATAATTATGTTCACTACTAGTATTAAAATTGGATTTTAGATACTTAGTGTGGTACATAAATATATATTGATGTTCAGAATCTGTTTTGAACAGGATACTGACTTCAATTGAGATTAATCTCCGGATCGGAAACGGGACGAAAGTCGCTGTTTTAACCGTAGATACCTAAGTTTAGGAACTACCCTTGGGTTTGTACCTAAATTAAGAAACGGTTATAATGTAACTAGTTTGACTAGATACATTATCTCTATATCAGTGTTTAACCCGCTGCGGGTGAACCTTTATATTCTAGAACACTAAAGTGTTTTATTATATAAAGATGATATTGAGATAAACACATTAGATGTGAATAACAGCATTTATATTTTGAATATAAATAAATCTCAAATATATAACATGACAAAAAAAATAGCTCAAACTGATTTGATCAGAAGAAACTAATTGTGGCATAGTTGTCAGGGACACTATTAAACAAGAATCGTATATCCACACTTTCGAAGAGTGGGTACTAGAACTAATTTGATTATATTCAAATAAAGTCTACGAATCTAGTTTATTGGGCAAAGTGCCTAAAACACTATTTACTTGGTAAAAGTGCTAGTGCCACCGATCTGTTAGCCCTAGTTCATAGTGAAGCAAGTGGGCCCATGTCTAGCTAGGCTAGATGTGGATATGAATATTTCGTGACCTTTATGGATGTGGCATCGCATATGGTTATGTGTTTCTTTTGAAATACAAATCGGAAACTTTTAAAGTTTCGACACGAAATAGACAAACAGATCGGCTAAAGTATTAAACCATCACAGTTTGACCATGATGAAAATACTTAAGCAATAAGTTTCTCATATACTTGAAAGAGTATAGTATTCTTCAATGAGGACTCCTCTCGGAGCACGTCAATTTGACGGTGTGTCCGACAGGATAAACCAAATTTTGTTGGACATGATAAGGTTAATCATGAGTCGCTCTGAGCTACCATTTCCTTCAACGGATAAGCTTTAACCAGTGCAAGAACTTATTTAGAATAAGGTTCCATAAAATCTATTTGACAGATAACATATTAGATATGAATGGGAAAGAAACCATGTTTCTCATTCCTGTTAGATTTGGGTATGCTAGGTATATGTTTGGTTGATACCAAACTAAAACCCAAATTGGATAAGTGCCAATTGTAGGTTATCCTAGGGATACCATAAGTATTGTACTTATACAACTCACGAGAGAACAATTAGATTGTTTCTCACCATGCGGTTTTCCTAAGAGGAATACCAATATGCAGTGGTAAGTGGGAGGATAGTAAAACTCGATGAAAATCGGAGTAATACTATTCCTGGCACCGAGTCATAATGGAACACAAAAGGTTCATCAAGGATGAAACTATACCAATAATCTTCAAATACACAAGAACAACGTATGTCAGAGAGAGTCAGAAAACAACCTGGGGTATGGGTTTCTGATCTAACCTCGTAAAGATGTCAATCTTTTGAGGAACACGAACTGACTACATAAAAGGAAGTGATACAAGGTATCGACTCCCTATTATGGCAAAGTGCCATAAAGTTCGAAGTGGATTCCATGTATACAACTATGTTTAGACACTAGTTGGTGTACCGCAAGGCATTGTGCCTATTGGTACTATATAAGTCTTCAAGGAAGACGTACATGGATGGCAACATACCAACGTACTAAGCTAGGCTTGTAGCGAAAAGGTAGAGTTATCAACATTGTGTTGATTACGACGAAACCTTTTACCTGTTGCCACGTCAAATCCATTTCGACAATGCTTGCTAATGCTGCATGTTTCATTCATGAAATGTGGCAGCTGAATGACAAAACTACTTTCCTTAACGGAAACCTTTTGGAGGATGTTTACAATATCCTGACGGTTTTGTCGAACCATAACAAGCAAACTAGGTTTGCAGGTTATTCGATCCATGTTTGGATTGAAGCACGCATTAGGTTCTTGGAATTGTCGTTTTGATGTAATCATAATACTTTATGATTTAATTCAAAACGATATAATTCTTGTGTATATAAGGAGGTTAGTGGGAGCGCACTGACAGTGAATGGCCTAAGTAATGATGATATATCATTTTCTTGGAAATGATATTCCCATAATATAATCGGTGAAAGCTTGGCTTTCATGATAACGACTATAAGTCGTAACAACGGTACTATAAAATATAGTATAACGGAACAGTGAGCTAGAAATCTTTCATGCAAGATACTGTTACCGAATAAACAACAAATGCGGGTTATTGCCGTTGCTGAGGCAGCAAAGAAGCTATTTGGGTCGATAATAAATCTAATTAGATTAGATATAGTTCTGTTAGTAGCTGAGCTAGGCGTCAGCACATTCTAAAGAATTAATGGTCTCATCGACGATCCAGATACATACTTCGATATTCATCTGATTCGTTCGGATCATACATCGTGGCGATGTGATGATCGAAAAAATCGCATCAAGATGATATTCATACAAATCCGCTGACGAAAGCCTTTTCTCAGCAGTTTAAGCCAATAGTACATAGTTCGGGTGTCAAGCACTCGAGTGACTGGCTATAGGCCAAGTGGGAGATTGTTGGACAGTTATGACCCATAGTGTCACTATTTGTACATATCATGGTGTTGTTGTACAAATTAACTATGTGACAAAAGAGATTGCACTCTTATCATTTGTGATTAGATCACCTAGATATATAAATGATGAGAGGTCCTTAGGATTTGTTCCTAGACAGAGAATGATATGAGACAGTATCAGTCCACGAAAGATAAATCATTAAATATCCATAGTAAGAGTATTATCGAGATCGGACATCGATAAATACGTAAAAGACTAGTATTACACTTGTGCGCATTTGTGAGGGCACAACGACATAATTCTCATATATTTGGGTATAGGATACTCATGCAAGTGTAATAGGAGGTTGTGTTTTACCGATGGTATGGGAAACAGCTTCGCTCTGGATAGACCCCATCGGAATTCCATTGGTAGTATGACTATGTGTCTATGGAAGTCCGAAATCAGGGTAGGTGTATTTGGTCTTAAGCTGAGACTTGCACCGCTAATACTTACGACAATCAATATACTTTGGTTGAGGTCGTCCAGGGCTTTAACAGGTTCTGTGTATGCCAATGCTGGGTATATTGAGAATCGTAGTGTGTTGGGTGTGATGTTAAGACGGAAGTATCACTCCAGTCATATGGAGATGATGGTCACATAGGATACGGAACTTGTTCTCTTAAATGCTCGAGCTATCAGGATATTATGACTAGGTCATGTATATCCGATTATAGAGACTAGTTGCCAGACATCCGATATGTGCTTCGTACGGGGCAGACACAATTCCAGCCCCAGGCCTTGCACGTGATCATCTGATGCTGGATCGAAATACGCAATACTACGGTATACTACGCTTGATATAGATCACATATTCCTATAAGGATATTTCTGGAGAATTGGGTAGGCATGGCGCTTTGCTAGAAGCCAACCTTGTCTTGTAAATCGGTATAAATGTAGTACGAGGTACTTACGTGTTCGGATAGTCCGACGACAGTATTTACTACCAACATATCCGGGGATCTCATGGGTCGCTTCCCGAAGATTCACCGATGACCTATGACTCGCACTTTAATTAATTTGGGATTAATTAGAAGAGAGAGAAAATTAATCTGGGATTAATTGTGGAGATATTTTATCTGGGATAAAATATTAATTAAAGAGAGAGAACGATTAATTTGGAATTAATCGATAAAATAATATATTCGATATATTATGCGAAATTGGATTTCGACGCGGAATTAAAATTAGATTTTAATTCGGGCGAACGAATTAATTTAGAATTAATTCGTAAGCGACGTGAATAGTGATTTCGCTAGGCGTAATCATTTAATTGCGTCACGATAGAAAATTCCTTAATTTGGAATTAGCTAACCCGAGCCCGGGATTATTTGCGAGCGCATTCGCATTTCGAATTCGAGTGCGGCACGCAAGTCAAATCGAGCGTCAAATCGCTAGTCATATCAAACGTCAAATCACATGTCACTTTGAGTGATGTGACAATTTGATTGATTGATTTGAGTGATTGATGTGGTTGTTGAAAAGCAATTATTGCTTTTGCTTTTTGACTTTTAATAAATGAAAGTGATTTATGTTTTTGTTTTGTTTTTAGAAAATAAAATAAATACATATATAATACATTTTCTTTTTGTTTTTCTCTCTCTCACTTTCGGTCTTCCCCCTCTTTTTCCTCTTCTCCTTCACAGCTTAGCGCCAAAACTGATGCCGATGTGGGCCTCGCCCCCGAGATTCATCCCCAAAACTGATACTGATACTGATGTGGGCCTCGCCCCCTGGACCCATCCCCAAAACTGATACTGACAATGCTGATGTGGGCCTCGCCCCAGAGACTCATCCCCAAAACAGATGCTGATACTGATGTGGGCCTCGCCTCCGGGACTCATCCCCAAAACTGATACTGACAATGCTGATGTGGGCCTCGCCCCAGACGGATACTGATGTGGGCCTCAACCCTGGACTGATACTAATATGGGCCTCGCCCCTAGGACTCATCCCCAAAACTAAAACTGATGTGGTCCTCGGCCCTGAGACTCATCCCTAAAACTGATACTGATGTTCGGGCCTCGACCCTGGGACTCATCCCCAAAACTAAAACTGATGTGGGCCTCGCCCTCAAAGTGATACTAATGTGGGCCTCGCCCCCAAACTGATACTGATGCGACCTCGCCCCCAAACTGACACTGATGCGGGCCTCGCCCCTAAACTGATACTGATGTGATATTGCATATCAACATGTTGTATTGCCTCTCACGAGATAGTCCTGATAGCTAAACATATTTTTATCCTCAACGGATGCTTCGTGTCGAAACTAGAGAACCTTCAAAGTACTTAATACACTCAAATCTGATCGTCTGCATGAGTGATCTGAACTAGACTCCTAGTGTGTGTGTGCGCCAAGGCTCTTTCGCAGCTTAATCCTTAAGTAAGCCAATTCGATGATTTTGTCTCGGAGAATCAGATCAATGGGTCTAACCAATCTGGATGTCTTGATCACACTATGTGATTACTTCCTCGTACTCAACATGATATGGTTTTCTTCTTTTTTTCTCTTGTCTCTTTCTCTTCATTTTGAACTTTCTTTTGTTTTTTGTTTTTTTTTTTCCTTTTTTCCTTTTTTCTTTTTTTCTTTCTTCTCTTTTTTCGACACACCTACCCTTTAAGGTATCATTTCTCCTCATGGTGGTCTTAATACTCACCCATGGGTAGTTTCACGCTTATCGGTTATAGACGGTCTATTTTTTCTTTTCCTTTCTTTGCAGAAACTTTTTATTTGTTTCCAACCATATCATATATCGTAGCATAAGTAAACCAGGATGGACATCCAAGCAAATGGTCATTCACTGATGTACCATCTCTTCAACTAGTCATCTCGCCAACTACTCAGGCTTCTACTGCTAAGATCCCGTAATCAAGTGCTCACGAGTCTAGTCGAGATCAACCACTCAGAATACCGGATGAGAGTACATCTCGCATTTATCTTTTCAAAGGTTTCTCCCTACAACAAACAATGTCATCACTGGACATATGTCTTACCATCAAAGAATTTTCTCTCTTTTTTTTCACTCACTCCACTCGAATTCTTCCTCTCCACTGCTGATAATGTGGGCTTCGCCCCCTGGGATTCCTTCCTGAAACTGATACTGATATGGGCCTCAATAGTGGGATTCCTTCCAGAAACTAATACTGATATGGGCCTCAACCCGAGGATTCATTCCCAAAAATGACACTGATTCATTCCTGAAACTGATAACACTATATTGTTGCTTCTTCTGGTTGGCTTGCCTTTGCCGCTTTCTTCTTCCTTTTTGAACCCTGTGAGTACAAAAGAAAACACAACACAAAAAGAATGCAAGTGCGTTACGTGTATGCATGCATGCATGGGTGAATTTCTTATCCCGTTGGGTTAGGTCTTCTGTCAATTCCCTTGGTGACTGCTCGGTCTTCTCTTCCTCAGGCAAAGTACTGCTTCAATCTGTCTACGTTGATCGGCTCGGTGAACTCGTTCCCTTCTAAGTCTGACAGTCTCTCTGCCCCATTTCACATTACATTCTTGACTATGTACGGTCCTTCCCAGTTAAGTCTGAACTTTCCTCTCGGGTCCGTTGTCGACGGCGTTGACTGTTTAAGTATCAGATCACCCTTTCTGATTTTGGTAGGATGCACATTCTTATTGAATGCTCGCGCCAACCTCTTCTGGTATAACTGCATATGATGTAAGGACTTCATTCTCTTCTTATCGAGCAATACCAACTGTTCAAATCTTTGCGAGGCCCGTTCTTGTTCAGGTAACTCTGCTTCTACTAATACCCGCATGGACTGTATCTCAACTTCTACCGGCAGTACTGTTTCCATTGCCTTTCGAGCTTCTTCTTTTCTTAAACACTTTATATGAATGCCATTCACTTGTCTCTCTATCCTTGCCGTAAGGTTTTCTGTTTCTCAATTTCCTTTTCCCCGATATCCATGTTTGCTAAACTCTTCTTGACAAATCTTTTTTTTCTCTAACCCAATGAATATCTACAATGGCTTTTAAGACACAGAGGTTAACATGATGCATGTATGCATGAGATGCATGAGATGCGTGCGATATATGGAATATATAAGTCGGCCCATTATCATTTTAAAGCATTCAATCATACTATTGCGAGGTGCAAACTTGTCCCAGTTGAAAAGGTCTAACAGGTTTACACCTTTGCGATAACATGGCTAAACCACTTCAAATGATAAGGGGCCCAAACACAGGATGGCCTATCGGCATTTCAGAAACTTTTAGCCCAATTGTCAAAAGATACGAACTCATCCCAGTTTAAATGGCCCCACAAGTTCGAATTTCTGACGAGAAGCCTAACTGAGTCCAAATGATGATGGTCCTAAGCATAATCATAAAGAAACAATTTCTACAGAGTGGCCCATTGGCATTTTAGAAACTTTTAGCTCAATTTTCATAAGATACGAACTCATCCCAGTTTAAATGGCACAACAAGTTCGCATTTCTTGCAATAAGTCTAACTGAATCCAAATGATGATGGTCACTAAACACTAGCACAAGCACAAGGAAATAGTTTCTATTGGTCATACAACTATGGTCTACATGGGTTTATAAGGGTATATACAAAGGCTCTCGTCGACGAAAGATTGCCCATAACTAGGTCTCCCCACTCAAGGGTTCGAGCGACCAAGTGAGCGCACCTTTTTTATACCTTAAGGTACGTGCCAACGAGTTATGGTGCGTGACTGACTGTCAAATGGATTTCCCGTTGTAGATTCCCCAGATGGAGGGTGGAGCGAACTCTCTTAAAAACCCAAGCCTCTTAGGCTCTTATCGCTTGGTGACAGGAATAAACAACGATTCCTCCAAATTAGTCCATCAGAGTGACCTACGGGTAACGATTATCTAGGTGCCTTCACAACTTTTCCTTATAGAAAGGTGGTGAGTAAAGGAAGACACCAAACCATCACCTAGCCTTAATAATTCCTTTGATTAAACCCCTTCAACCCACTATAGACACGGTTAACTAAAGCACAAATCATAATCACTACAAGATATTATTTTAGGGCCGATTCTCTATCCCCAGTGGAGTCGCCAGACTGTAGGACACCGAAATCGGCGACGCTGTCCCGGGCTCGTGGCCCGGTCGGGAGTACGGAGTAGCCCACGGGGAACTAAACCAGAGAAATAAAAATGGAGTCGCCACCCGGTGTGAACTGGGAAAATGATTTAAGGCCGCACTCACCCCTCGCAATGGAAGACCTCAAACCGTTGGGTTTGAAATGGTCTCTTACTTATGCCACTTGTAATGGAATGATTTGTGCAATAATTTAATCGGATCTACGCAACATATATTTCCAAGAGTATTCTATTTCTAAGTTCACATGCATAAAAAATAAAGCTCATGTCTAAGTTTGCATATAACCTATATCCGAGTTCGTATGCATAAAAGTAAAGTGGAATAACGACAGACATATAATCTCATAAACACATTAAATCGATAAACACAGCAATACGAGAAAAACATAAATATAGGAGAGACATAATTAAGTTTCTAGTGCGAAAGAAACAATCATGGAAGCAATCATGTATGAGAATATAATGGAAGAAACAAGCATGCACGAAATGGGATGTAACAGATGAAAGCTCGTTTGTGGAGCATTCGTAAACGCGTTCGAACGGAGAAGGGCTGAGAGCATGCGTTCAAATGCATTCTTGGACGCGTTCGAATGGGATTACAAAAGAAAGGGAATTTATGGAGACATGAACACATATGCGAAGGAACAAATACATAATATGGGACCTCGTACGCCCAATTGAACATGCTTACATCCAATCAAACATACTTCATTCGGCGCAGCAAAACATCGTGGCAAAGGTAGCCTTTAGGCATTTCCCTCGAATAGAGGACCTTTAATCCACCCTAGTTGGCCCATGCGCACTAGAATGCAATGCATGTGTAAATAAAGCAATGATATGCAAAGGGTAAATGACATAATAAAAGGCACGGCAAAACATCGTGGTAAAGGTAACCTTCAGGCATTTCCCTCGAATAGAAGACCTTTAATCCACCCTAGTTAGCCCATGCGCATTATATTACAATGCATACAAATGAACGAGACAAAAATGTGGAACTCCGTATTTCCGATTAAACATATCTCACATTCAATCAAACAGACTTCGTCCGGCGCGACAAAGTATTGTCGTAAAGGTAGCCTTTTGGACTTTTCTTCCCTTAAATAGGGAACCTTTTAGACCAACATACTAAGCCCATGCGCATTACATAACAATGCATAGAAAGTAAAGACAACAATATGAGACTTCGTATACTCGATTAAACATATCTCACATTCAATCAAACACACTTCGTCCGGCGCGGCAAAGTATTGTTATAAAGGTAGCCTTTTAGACTTTTTTTTCCCTCAAATAGTGAACCTTTAGACCAACATACTAAGCCCATGCGCACTATATCATCAATACACAAGCAAGTAACGTATGGAAAGTAAAAGACGGAATATAAAATGCGAATAATAAACAAACAAGATAAAATAAAGTGAAAGATGTGTTGTTTGCTCAAGTGGTACGTGGAGTTGTTTCCCAAGTACATACCGCACTACCGTCCATTCGGATTCGGCTACGGAATTTACGTCTGGGTTTCCATCTGATATACCATAAAAGACGACACATTTTCCATTCATCCAATGGCCACAACACACATTAACCAACGACTCTCATGCGAAGGAAATTCAATAAATAATTAAAAGATGAATGAAAATAAATAAGAAAAGTGCCCTCAGGTCTAACCTTTTATGTCGACTTTTGGAAGTGCGTCACAAGGCTGTCGGAAGGGCTAACACTCCGCAACTCTTCCCGTTCACTAGTTCAACATTCTCTTTCGCTGTTTTGCTGTTTGGGTTGCTGTTTTTACTCCGTTTTGCTACTGTTTTTGCTGTATTTTTTGGTCACTGTTTTATGGTGTTTGGGCTGCTATTTGGGGGTGTATTTTCGGTTACTGTAGTGCAGTTTCATGGGGTGTTTTCGGTGATGGTTTGTTGCTGTTTCGGTGGCAATTTCAGTGGCAGTTTTGTGTGAATAAAGCTATATTGGTTACTATTTTGGCATGTAGCAAAGGGCTGTTTGAAAGGTGTTAGTGCGTTGATTTGTGAGGGCTTTATGCGTGAGTGTGAGGCTGGTTTACGTGAGGGGCTGTTGATGTGTGAGGCAAGGTGACTAGCTTTGTTTGTGAGGTAGCGTGAGTGGAGGGCGCTATGAGGAGTGAATGTGGTGTGGGTTTGTGATGAGTGTGTGCTGAGGCGTGTTTGAGCGATTGAGGGCTATTTAGGGTTTTGTGTTTGTGCATTTATTTTAAGTGGCTTTATGTTTGTTGAATAGGCGTGTCATGCTAGGCTGAATGTTTATGGAGGCAGTAACATGAGAATGAGATGTTGTGAGTGAATGGTAATGGCGTTGATTTGAGTGGACAGTGAGGGGGGATATGGCATGAATGAGTTGAGTGGCTTTGTACGAAGGATTTGTGCTTGTGGCGTGAAGGGAAGGTGCGTGAGTGGAATATTATTGGCGTGAGTGGCGTGTGCAGGTCAGAGGGGAGTTTGCTTATCGATGTGGGATTGAGAGGTGAGGGCTGGTTGGAGGTGTGTGTTGGCTCGTGAACGTGAGGGCTGTTGGTTAGGGTGAAGCGGTGAAGGCAGACTGCTATTAACGTGTTGAAATAAGGGCTGTGTGGAGGGGGCTGTCTTGTCCGTGAGTTGTTTGGCGACGTGAGGGGTGTTGGGAAATCTCTAAGTCCCGAGGATCGATTATCAAGCAAGAAACAACATGTGAATACATCGAGGAAGTTGCGGAATACTTACATTGAGCGGTTGAGCGATGCGAGGAAGAACAAAAATCTTTTAAAGCCCTTTGAACTCAATTGAAGCTCTCGGCAGTCCACTGCTTTTGTCCTCCAATTTTCGGTCCAAGATCCAAGCTTTTGTGTGGTGATTCCAAGATCACGTGTGCGGTTCCCTATCACCTTCGCAAGACTCAAATGGTGTGCTAGCACTTAGGAATTTTTGCCAAAAAAATTCCTTGCTTCTCATTCATCTTGTTTCGGCAGTGAGCTGAAAACCAGAAGGAAAAACAGCCCCTTATGGGCGTGAGAGAGGGAGGAAGAAAGAAGAGAGATAGTGTTATGTGTTGTATATTTGGTAATTGATTTTCCAAAAATCATATACACAATTTTTGGCTTTCAAAAGTCAAACCAATTAAAGCCTACAACCACTATCAATCAATCAATCAATCAATTTGTCACATCACTCAAAGTGACATGTGATTTGACGCTTGATGTGACTAATGATTTGACGGTTGATGTGACTAATGATTTGACGCTTAATGTGACTTGCGGGCCGCACTTGAATTCGAAGTGCGAGTGCGCTCACAAACACTATCGGGCTTGGGTTCGCTAATTCCAAATTAACGAATTTTTCGTTGCGACGTAATAAAACGATTATGCCTAGTGAAATCACTATTCACATCGCTAACGAATTAATTCTAAATTAACTCGTTCGCCCGAATTAAAATCTAATTTCAATTTCGCGTCGAAATCTAATTTCGTATAATATATCGAATATATTATTTTATCGATTAATTCCAAATTAATCGTTATCTCTCTTTTAATGATATTTTATCCCAGATAAAATATCTCCGTAATTAATCCTAGATTAATTTTCTCTCTCTTCTAATTAATCCCAGATTAATAAAGTGCGAGTCATACGTCATCGGTGAATCTTCGGGAAGCGACCCATGAGATCCCCGGATATGTTGGCAGTAAATCCGGTCGTCGGACTATCCGAACACGTAAGTACCTAGTACTACGTTTATACCGATTTACAAGATAATGTTCGCTTCTAGCAAAGTGCCATGCCTACCCAATTCTCCAGAAATATCCTTACAGGAATATGTGATCTATATCAGGCGTAGTATACGTAGTATTGCGTATTTCGATCCAGTATCGGATGTCACGTGCTAGGCCTGAGGCTGGAATTGTGTCTGCCCCGTACGAAGCACATATCAGATCTCTGGTAACTAGTCTCTATAATCGGATAAACAAGACCTAGTCATAATACCCCGATAGTTGCAGCATTTAAGAGAACCAGTCCCGTATCCTACGTGACCATCACTCCACTATGACTGGAGTGATACTTCCGTCTTGACATCACACCCAACACACTACGATTCTCAATATACCCAGCAGAGGCGTACACAGAACCTGTTAAAGCCCTGGACGACCTAAAACCAAAGTATATTGATTGTCGCAAGTATTAGCGGTTCAAGTCTCAGGTTAAGACCAAATACACCTACCCTGATTCTGAATTCCATACACACATAGTCATACTACCAATGGAATTCTGAGGGGTCTATCCAGAGCGAAGCTGTTTTCCGTACCATCGGTAAAACAAAACCTCCTACTACACTTGCATGAGTATCATATACCCAAATATATGAGAACTATGTCGTTATGCCCTCACAACGCGCACAAGTGTAATACTAGTCTCTTACGCATTATCGATGTCCAATCTCGATAATACTCTGACTAGGGATATTTAATGATTAAACCTTCGTGGATTGATATTGTCTCATATCATCTCAATCCAGGAACTAATCATATGGACCTCCTATCATTTATATATCTTGGTGATCTAATCACAAATGATAAAAGAGCAATTTCCTTTGTCACATAATTAATTTGTACAACAACACCATGATCTGTACAAATAGTGACGCTATGGGTCATAACTGTCAAACAATCTCCCACTTGGTCTATAGCCAGTCAATCGAGTGTCCTACACCCGAACTATGTACGGTTCGCTCAAACTGTTGAGGAAAAGCTTTCATCAGCGGATTTGCATGATTATCATCTAATGCGATTTATACGATCATCACATCACCACGATGTATGATCCGAACGAATCAGATGAATATCGAAGTATATATCTGGATCGTTGATGTGACCATTAATTCTTTAGCCTGCACTGTAGCCTAGCACAGCTGTTAACAGAACTATATCTAATCTAATTAGATTTATTATCGACTTAAATGGCTTCTATTGCTGCCTCAGCTGCAGCAATAATCCACTTTTGTTGTTATTCGGTAACAATATCTTGCATGGATGATTTCCAACTCACTGTTCCGTTATTCAAATTTTATAGTACCGTTTTACGACTTATAGTCATTTTAATCGGTTAGGAAACTTGCAACAGTGATCCTAGTCACTTCAAGTTCTCCTTTTCCATAATATAAGACAACATCCTTAGTTCCTCTAAGATACTAAAGGATGTTCTTCACATCAATCCAATGACTATCACTCGGATTGGCCCGATTGTGAATCCATGTGCTCAAAGCATATGAGACACCAGGTCACGTACATTTTTTTTAATGTACGAGTTCTCGGAGAGTTTCAACAACTTTAAATCTATCCCAGTAGATCTTTATTCCTAGAATAAAGGTTGTTTCTCCCAAGAATTCTACGGAGAATTTTCTCGAAAGCCAAGCTTTCACCGATTGTATTATGGGAATATCATTTCCAAGAAATGACATGTCATTATTACTTAGGACTTTCACTGTCAGTGCGCTCCCACTAACCTCCTTATATACACAAGAATCATTTCGTTTTGAATTAAATCATATACCATTATGATTACATCAAAACGATAATTTCAAGAACTCAATGCTTGCTTCAATCCAATCATGGATCGAATAACTTGCAAACCTAGTTTACTTGTTATGGTACGACAAAACCATCATGATGTTGAAAACATCCTCCAAAAGGTTTCTGTTAAGGAAAGAGGTTTTGGCATTCAGCTGTCACGTTTCATGAATGAAACATGCAGCATTAGCAAGCATTATCCAAATGGATTTACCGTGGCAACATGTAAAAGGTTTCGTCATAATCGATATAATTTTGATAATGATACCTTTTCGCTAAAAGCCTAGCTTTACACGTTGGTATGTTGCCATCCATGTATGTCTTCCTTTAAGACTTATATAGTACCATTAGGCATAATGCCTTCCGGTACAACAACTAGTGTCTAAACATAGTTGTTATACATGGAATCCATTTCGGATAACATGGTACTTTGCCATTATAGGGAGTCGATACCTTGTATCACTTCCTCATACATAGTCAGTTCGTCTTACTCAAAAGATTGATATCTTTACGAGGTGAGATCAGAAACCCATACCCAAGGTTGTTTTCTGACTCTCTCTGACTTACGTTGTTCTTGTGTATTTGAAGATTACTGGTATAGTTTCATCCTTGATGGACTATTTGTGTTCCATTAGGAATCGGTGCCTGGAATAGTATTACTCCGATTTTCATCGAGTTTTACTTTCCTCCCACTTACCAATGCATATAGGTGTTCCTCTTAGCAAAACCGCATGGTGAGCAACAATTACATTGTTCTCTTGTGAGATGTTTAAGTACTATACTTTGGTTTCCCTAGGAGAACCCACAACTTAGGCACTTATCCGATTTGGGTTTTAGTTTGGTATCATCCAAACATATGCCTAGCATACCCAAATCTTCAGGAATGAGAAAACCTGGTTTCTTTCCTGCTCATATCTAATATGAAGTTTGTCAAACAGATTTTTATGGAACCTTATTCTAAATAAGTTTTGCACTGTTAATGCTTATCCGTTGAAGGAAATGGTAGCTCAGAGTGACTCATGATTAACCTTATCATATCCAACAAAATTCGGTCTCTCAGTTCGGACACACCGTCAAATTGACGTGTTCCGGGAGGAGTCCTCATTGAAAGAATACTATACTCTTTCAAGTATTTTAGAAACTTATTGCTTAAGTATTTTCATCATGGTCTAGCCGTGATAGTTTTATACTTTAGCCGATCTGTTTGTCTATTTCGTGTCGAAACTATAAAAGTTTCTGATTTGTGTTTCAAAAGAAATACATAACCATAACGCGATGCCACATCCGTAAAGGTCACGAAATATTCATTTCCACCTCTAGCCTAACTAGATATGGGCCCACCTATGTCAATATGAACGAGGGCTAACAAATCGGTGGCACTTCCACTTTTACCAAGTAAAGGTGTTTTAGGCACTTTGCATAATAAACTAGATTCGTAGACATTATTTGAATGGAATCAAATTTGTCCTAGTACCCACTCTTCGAAAGTGTGGATATACGAGTCTTGTTTAATTGTGTCCCAGCCAACAATGCCACATTTAAGTTTCAACTGATTTAATCAGTTTGAGCTATTTGTTTGTCACTTTATATGTTTGAGATTTATTTATATTCAAAATATAAATTCTGTTATCCACATATAATGTGTTTATCTCAATATCATCTTTATAAAATGAAACACTTTAGTGTTCTAGAATATAAAGGTATACCCGCAACGGGTTAAACCCTGATATAGAGATAATGTTTCTAGTCAAACTAGTTACATTGTAACAGTTCCCTAATTCAAGTACATACCCAAAGGTAGTTCCTAAACTTAGATATCTACGGTTAAAACAGTGACTTTCGTGCCGTTTCCGATTCGTAGGTAAATCTCAACTGAAGTCAGTATCCTGCTCTCAACAGATTCTGCACATCAGTACATATTTATGTACCACATTTAGTATCTAAAATCCAATTTTAATACTAGCAGCGAACATATTTATGACAAACATATTTGAAGTCGGAGCCTTGCACCGTCTTCACTTCATTCATGTCTGCCTTGTCCAAACGGCAGTCACGCTTCCGCGATCCCGTTTGCCACAATTAAGGCAGACATTTTGGGATATGTCCTTTATCTTCCCAAAAGATTATAATGATTTTGCCTTTGCCCTTTTGCACACCCAGAAGCCTTTGGCCAAGCCTTGGCCTTCCGGAATGTCGAGATAAGATGCGCGCCTTGCGCTTCTTGCCTTATTGCAAACTTTGGCTTTGACTCCTTGAGTATAGTCATTAACTCTCCAAGAGTTTACTATTGAAATTTAGTACTTCAAAGATCTAAAATAGATCTATCAAGATCCTTCAATTTCATTATCATACTTTAAGGATCTAATCCTTAGTTCTGATTAAGAAATTAAGGAGTCTATTTGGCAAGCATAATGGATTAAGCACTAAAGTTATAATCACATGAATCTTCCAAAGATTATGCTCTACTATTTGCTTAACACCGGGTTTAGTCCTAATATGTTATTTTATCAAATAAAGTAACTTATTAGTTTTCAGGACCATCCTGAAATTTTATTCCCAATTTGAAAAATTAAAGTCGTTTAAAACATTTTTCACCCAGGATTATGTTTTAAACACTAATCTTTCAATTTATCTTGATTCTAATAGTCCAACTATTTAATCAACGATTTCAGGTACTATTAATTATAATTATTACTATAGTATAACTATATAATCAACTATAATTTAATTAGTTAAATTCAATTATATTGATTACTATAATCCAATTATAAAATCAACTATAATCGAAATAGTTTGAATACAGTCCAACTGTTTATTAAAACAACATTAATTATTAGTCCAATTAATAAATTAATTTAACGACGAATAATTTGAATAAGCGCGTATGGCAAGTTACTAAACGAATATTGCAAATTTAATACTTGCCTCCCACTATTTTTCAGCGAGCCTCTAACCCTCTGTTGAGTACTCGGGAAACCTTGTTTCCTAGTGGGCTAGGATCCCGTTAAATAAGACACAATCTTGACTTTGGCCAACAAATTGTATGATAATTAACTAGGTAGATCTCTAAGAGCAATTGGATCCCATCCAATTGCTAGATCCAGTAGGTCGACATCCAAGTCCGAAACATATATCCTATATATGCCAATATATCCAATATATTGCCTAACTTTTTCCTCTGAATCAACTAAGCCTTGGCTTTGACACAACAAACTTAGTGATCCCAGTTAAGCGTGACCCATTGACCATGGAAAGCTTCGTAATCAATGTCGATGGACAAGAAGTGATCTTGACTTTGGCCAACAAATCACAACTTGGACAAGACACCAATATAGAACAAAGCCTTCATGATTCAAACACATCCTCGACGGACAAAGGCCTTGACTTTGGCCAACAAACCAATCCCAATCTTGGATCTTGAGTAAGAATCACTCAATGGAAGGAAAAACGCTTAATATTTTGTGAGGGTTTTTCGCGTGCAAATTGGCAACCAATTTATTATCTTTGTTAAGGTCTCATCATCATACACCCTTAAACATGCATTCTAAACAATAATAAGGCGCATATAAATAAATAATAATGATATGCGAATGGATACTTAACACATTGATCCTAGATCAAATCTCTCCCTTTCCTCTCTCCCGCTAGCACAAGTATTGCTTCTACCCGTTACATAACACTGTGAAACCTTATTTACATTGAGGGGAATAGGTGAGAAGGGAAATACATAGAGTCAAAGAGGTAATAGGCTGGACACGCAGGTCTAATTAATAAATTCTAAATTTATTACAATAATTTCCAAAATTGCCCCACCCTTCTAATATCCATCCGATATACATTATTCATGCATCGCAACCATGTATTCACACAAGCATGTTATCAATCAATCTAATCCAATTAATTAATCTGATAATTAGCGAACATCCAATGTTCAAACAACGATTTGATTTTGCGCGAGTCCAACTCGTTTTGTGAATAAGTACTCAAAGTACGAATTCTTGAATTAAATTAAACTACAACATTAAATCCAATTTAATATGTATTTAATACTAATTCGCTATTTAATTCCAAATTAAATATTACACTTTATTAATAAACCTTTACGACTTAAATTCCAAATTTAATCGTTACGGGTCTCAAAGCCCGATTAACGTCCAACGTTAATTTAATTAAAGTCCAATGGGCTTTCAATTAATTTCTTAAGGCGTGGACTTTTGGTCAACTTGGGTCAAACCCAATAACCAAAGCCCAATCAAGGAATAACCCCATAAGCCTAGAAATCAATTTAGGCCCATTAGGCCCAATTAAATAATTAAAAGTCCATATAAGTCATAATTGGACTTTATGGAAATGGTTTAGGGCCTAATTGGATCCAACCAATTTGCCTAAACCAATATTGGTACAACCAAGCCCATTAAAGCCCAATAACAACTTTTCAAGCCCAAATCCAATTTAAGCCCAACATAATTAAATTCCAATTTCACAATTTAATTACTCAAAGTGTATTGTCATAATTAATTAACTAAATCAATATTTCCAAAACACCAATTAGCCTAATTAATCATGCTCATAAACATTAAAACATGTCCAACACATTTTAATTAAAATCAAACCCATTTCATGCTTTCTTTTTCTCGGCAATGGTAGGGATTTTCAAATCGATTCCGAATTCAATCCAATTAAATCCTAAATCAACATTCCCAACATGATTCCAACTCATCCAATGATTAAAATCAAAAATCACCATGACCATTTAGGGTTCTATTCCTCTCGGCTAAGCCAAAGATTTGGGCAAAATTTGATCCAATCAATATTTCATGAAATTGATCCAATCCAACTTCAATTAAACATCATTTAAGCACACTTAATCAAACAATTTCATCAAATCATGCTCAAATTCATTTTACCCAATTTTAACTCTAAGTTCAAGTTTCATGCTTTTACTCGCTCTGATACCATTGATGGGAAATCTCTAAGTCCCGAGGATCGATTATCAAGCAAGAAACAACATGTGAATACATCGAGGAAGTTGCGGAATACTTACATCGAGCGGTTGAGCGATACGACGAAGAACAAAAATCTTTTTAAGCCCTTAGAACTCCATTGAAGCTCTCGGCAGTCTACTGCTTTTGTCCTCCAATTTTCGGTCCAAGCTCCAAGCTTTTGGGTGGTGCTTCCAAGCTCACGTGTGCGGTTCCCTATCACCTTCGCAAGACTCAAATGGTGTGCTAGCACTTAGGAATTTTTGCCACAAAAATTCCTTGCTTCTCATTCATCTTGTTTCGGCAGTGAGCTGAAAACCAGAAGGAAAAATAGCCCCTTGTGGGCGTGAGAGAGGGAGGAAGAAAGAAGAGAGAGAGTGTTATGTGTTTTACATTTGGTAATTGATTTTCCAAAAATCATATACACAATTTTTTGCTTTCAAAAGTCAAACCAATTAAAGCCTACAACCACTATCAATCAGTCAATCAATCAAATTGTCACATCACTCAAAGTGACATGTGATTTGACGCTTGATGTGACTAATGATTTGACGTTTGATGTGAATTGTGGGCCGCACTTGAATTCGAAATGTGAGTGCGCTCACAAACACTATCGGGCTCGGGTTCGCTAATTCCAAATTAACGAATTTTCCGTTGCGACGTAATTAAACGATTATGCCTAGTGAAATCACTATTTACGTCGGTAACGAATTAATTCTAAATTAACTCGTTCGCCCGAATTAAAATCTAATTTCAATTCCGTGTCGAAATCAAATTTCGTATAATGTATCGAATATATTATTTTATCGATTAATTCCAAATTAATCGTTATCTCTCTTTTAATGATATTTTATCCGAGATAAAATATCTCCGTAATTAATCCCAGATTAAATTTCTCTCTCTTCTAATTAATCCCAGATTAATAAAGTGCGAGTCATACGTCATCGGTGAATCTTCGGGAAGCGACCCAAGAGATCCCCGGATATGTTGGCAGTAAATCCGGTCGTCGGACTATCCGAACACGTAAGTACCTAGTACTACATTTATACCGATTTACAAGACAAGGTTGGCTTCTAGAAAAGTGCCATGCCTACCTAATTCTCTAGAAATATCCTTACAGGAATATGTGATCTATATCAGGCGTAGTATACGTAGTATTGCGTATTTCGATCCAGTATCGGATGTCACGTGCTAGGCCTGGGGCTGGAATTATGTCTGCCCCGTACGAAGCACATATCGGATCTCTGGTAACTAGTCTCTATAATCGGAAAAACAAGACCTAGTCATAATATCCCGATAGCTGCAGCATTTAAGAGAACCAGTCCCGTATCCTACGTGACCATCATCTCCACTATGACTGGAGTGATACTTCCGTCTTGACATCACACCCAACACACTACGATTCTCAATATACCCAGCAGAGGCGTACACAGTACCTGTTAAAGCCATGGATGACCTAAAACCAAAATATATTGATTGTCGCAAGTATTAGCGGTGTAAGTCTCAGGTTAAGACCAAATACACCTACCCTTATTCTGAATTCCATACACACATAGTCATACTACCAATAGAATTCTGAGGGGTCTATCCAGAGCGAAGCTGTTTTCCGTACCATCGGTAAAACAAAACCTCCTACTACACTTGCATGAGTATCATATACCCAAATATATGAGAACTATGTCGTTATGCCATCACAACACGCACAAGTGTGATACTAGTCTTTTACGCATTATCGATGTCCAATCTCGATAATACTATGACTAGGGATATTTAATGATTAAACCTTCGTGGATTGATACTGTCTCATATCATCTCAATCCAGGAACTAATCATATGGACCTCCTATCATTTATATATCTTGTTGATCTAATCACAAATTATAAAAGAGCAATTTCCTTTGTCACATAATTAATTTGTACAGCAACACCATGATCTGTACAAATAGTGACGCTATGGGTCATAACTGTCCAACAATCTCCCACTTGGTCTATAGCAGTCAATCGAGTGTCCTACACCCGAACTATGTACGGTTCGCTCAAACTGCTGAGGAAAGGCTTTCGTTAGCGGATTTGCATGATTATCATCTGATGCGATTTATACGATCATCACATCGCCACGATGTATGATCTAAACGAATCAGATGAATATCGAAGTATATATCTGGATCGTTGATGAGACCATTAATTCTTTAGCCTGCGCCGTAGCCTAGCTCAGCTGCTAACAGAACTATATCTAATCTAATTAGATTTATTATCGACCCAAATGGCTTCTATTGCTGCCTCAGCTGCAGCAATAATCCACTTTTGTTGTTATTCGGTAACAATATCTTGCATGGAAGATTTCCAACTCACTGTTCCGTTATTCAAACTTTATAGTACCGTTTTACGACTTATAGTCGTTTTAATCGGTTAGGAAACTTGCAACAGTGATCCTAGTCACTTCAAGTTCTCCTTCTCCATAGTATAAGACAACATCCTTAGTTCCTCTAAGATACTAAAGGATGTTCTTCACATCAATCCAATGACTATCACTTGGATTGGCCCGATTGTGAATCCATGTGCTCAAAGCATATGAGACACCAGGTCACGTACATTTTTTTTAATGTACGAGTTCTCGGAGAGTTTCAACAACTTTAAATCTATCCTAGTAGATCTTTATTCCTAGAATAAAGGTTGTTTCTCCCAAGAATTCTACGGAGAATTTTCTCGATAGCCAAGCTTTCACCGATTGTATTATGGGAATATCATTTCCAAGAAATGACATGTCATTATTACTTAGGACTTTCACTGTCAATGCGCTCCCACTAACCTCCTTATATACACAAGAATCATTTCGTTTTGAATTAAATCACATACCATTATGATTACATCAAAACGATAATTCCAAGAACTCAATGCTTGCTTCAATCCATTCATGGATCGAATAACTTGCAAACCTAGTTTGCTTGTTATGGTACGACAAAATCGTCAGGATGTTGAAAACATCCTCCAAAAGGTTTCCGTTAAGGAAAGAGGTTTTGGCATTCAGCTGTCACGTTTCATGAATGAAACATGAAGCATTAGCAAGCATTATCCAAATGGATTTACCGTGGCAACATGTAAAAGGTTTCGTCGTAATCGACACAATGTTGATAACGACACCTTTTCGTTAAAAGTCTAGCTTTGCACGTTGGTATGTTGCCATCCATGTATGTCTTCCTTGAAGACTTATATAGTACCATTAGGCACAATGCCTTCCGGTACAACAACTAGTGTCTAAACATAGTTGTTATACATGGAATCCATTTCGGATATCATGGCACTTTGCCATTATAGGGAGTCGATACCTTGTATCACTTCCTCATACGTAGTCAGTTCGTCTTCCTTAAAAGATTGACATCTTTACGAGGTGAGATCAGAAACTCATACCCCAGGTTGTTTTCTGACTCTCTTCGACTTACGCTATTCTTGTGTATTCGAAGATTACTGGTATAGTTTCATCCTTGATGAACTATTTGTGTTCCATTAGGAATCGGTGCCTGGAATAGTATTACTCTGATTTTCATCGAGTTTTACTTTCCTCCCACTTACCACTGCATATAGGCGTTCCTCTTAGGAAAACCGCATGGTGAGCAACAATTACATTGTTCTCTTGTGAGATGTTTAAGTACTATACTTTGGTTTCCCTAGGAGAACCCACAACTTAGGCACTTATCCGATTTGGTTTTAATTTGGTATCATCCAAACATATGCCTAGCATACCCAAATCTTCAGGAATGGGAAAACCTGGTTTCTTTCCTGCTCATATCTAATATGAAGTCTGTCAAACAGATTTTTATGGAACCTTATTCTAAATAAGTTTTGCACTGTTAATGCTTATCCGTTGAAGGAAATGGTAGCTCAGAGGGACTCATGATTAACCTTTTCATGTCCAACAAAATTCGGTCTCTCAGTTCGGACACACCGTCAAATTGACGTGTTCCGGGAGGAGTCCTCATTGAAAGAATACTATACTCTTTCAAGTATTTGAGAAACTTATTGCTTAAGTATTTTCATCATGGTATAGCCGTGATAGTTTTATACTTTAGCCGATCTGTTTGTCTATTTCCTATCGAAACTATAAAAGTTTCTGATTTGTGTTTCAAAAGAAATACATAACCATAACGCGATGCCACATCCGTAAAGGTCACGAAATATTCATTTCCACCTCTAGCCTAGCTAGATATGGCCCACCTATGTCACTATGAACGAGGGCTAACAAATCGGTGGCACTTGCACTTTTACCAAGTAAAGGTGTTTTAGGAACTTTGCCTAATAAACTAGATTCGTAGAAATTATTTGAATGGAATCAAATTTGTTCTGGTACCCACTCTTCGAAAGTGTGGATATACGAGTCTTGTTTAATTGTGTCCTAGACAACAATGCCACATTTAAGTTTCAACTGATTTAATCAGTTTGAGCTATTTGTTTGTCACTTTATATGTTTGAGATTTATTTATATTCAAAATATAAATTCTGTTATTCAAATCTAATGTGTTTATCTCAATATCATCTTTATAAAATGAAACACTTTAGTGTTCTATAATATAAAGGTATACCCGCAATGGGTTAAACCCTGATATAGAGATAATGTTTCTAGTCAAACTAGTTACATTGTAACAGTTCCCTAATTCAAGTACATACCCAAAGGCAGTTCCTAAACTTAGGTATCTACGGTTAAAACAGCGACTTTCGTCTCGTTTCCGATTCGTAGGTAAATCTCAACTGAAGTCAGTATCCTGCTCTCAGCAGATTCTGCACATCAGTACATATTTATGTACCACATTTAGTATCTAAAATCCAATTTTAATACTAGCAGCGAACATATTTATGATAAACATATTTGAAGTCGGAGCCTTGCACCGTCTTCACTTCCTTCATGTCTGCCTTCTCCAAATGGCAGTCACGCTTCCGCGATCCCGTTTGCCACAATTAAGGCAGACATTTTGGGATATGTCATTTATCTTCCCAAAAGATTATAATGATTTTGCCTTTGCTCTTTTGCACACCCAGAAGCCTTTGGCCAAGCCTTGGCCTTCCGGAATGTCGATAAGATGCGCGCCTTGCGCTTCTTGCCTTATTGCAAACTTTAGCTTTGACTCATTGAGTATAACCATTAACTCTCCAAGAGTTTACTATTGCAATTTAGTACTTCAAGATCTAAAATAGATCTATGAAGATCCTTCAATTTCATTATCATACCTTAAGGATCTAATCCTTAGTTCTGATTAAGAAATTAAGGAGTCTATTTGGCAAGCATAATGGATTAAGCACTAAAGTTATCATCACATGAATCTTCCAAAGATTATGCTCTACTATTCTCTTAACTCCGGGTTTAGGCCTAATATGTTATTTTATCAAATAAAGTAACTTATTAGTTTTCAGGACCATCCTGAAATTTTATTCCCAATTTGAAAAATTAAAGTCGTTTAAAACATTTTTCACCCATGATTATGTTTTAAACACTAATCTTTCAATTTATCTTGATTCTAATAGTCCAACTATTTAATCAACGATTTTAGGTACTATTAATTATAATGATTACTATAGTCTAACTATATAATCAACTATAATTCAATTAGTTAAATTCAATTATATTGATTACTATAATCCAATTATAAAATCAACTATAATCGAAATAGTTTGAATACAGTCCAACTGTTTATTAAAACAACATTAATTATTAGTCCAATTAATAAATTAATTTAACGACGAATAATTTGAATGAGCGCGTAAGGCACGTTACTAAACGAATATTGCAAATTTAATACTTGCCTCCCACTATTTTTCGGCGAGCCTCTAACCCTCTGTTGAGTACTCGGGAAACCTTGTTTCCTAGTGGGCTAGGATCCCGTTAAATAACACACAATCTTGACTTTGGCCAACAAATTTTATGATAATTAACTAGGTAGATCTCTAAGATCAATTGGATCCCATCCAATTCCTAGATCCAGTAGGTGGACATCCAAGTCCGAAACATATATCCTATATATGCCAATATATCTAATATATTGCCTAACCTTTTTCCTCTGAATCAACTAAGCCTTGGCTTTGGCACAACAAACTTAGTGATCCCAGTTAAGCGTGACCCATTGACCATGAAAAGTTTCGTAATCAATGTCGATGGAAAAGAAGTGATCTTGACTTTGGCCAACAAATCACAACTTGGACAAGACACCAATATAGAAAAAAGCCTTCATGATTCAAACACATCCTCGACGGACAAAATGCCTTGACTTTGGCCAACAAACCAATTCCAATCTTGGATCTTGAGTAAGAATCACTCAATGGAAGGAAAAACACTTAATATTTTGTGAGGGTTTTTCGCGTGCAAATTGGCAACCAATTTATTATCTTTGTTAAGGTCTCATCATCATACACCCTTAAACATGCATTCTAAACACATAATAAGGCGCATATAAATAAATAATAATGATATGCAGATGGATACTTAACACATTGATCCTAGATCAAATCTCTCTATTTCCTCTCTCCCGCTAGCACAAGTATTGCTTCTACCCATTACATAACACTTCTAAAGAAACCTCATTTACATTGAGGGGAATAGGTGAGAAGGGAAATACATAGAGTCAAAGGTAATAGGCTGGACAAGCAGGTCCAATTAATAAATTCTAAATTTATTACAAGAATTTCAAAAATTGCCCCACCCTTCTAATATCCATCTGGTATACATTATTCATGCATCGCAACCATGTATTCACACAAGCATGTTATCAATCAATCTAATCCAATTAATTAATCTGATAATTAGTGAACATCCAATGTTCAAACAACGATTTGATTTTGCACGAGTCCAACTCGTTTTGTGAATAAGTACTCAAAGTACGAATTCTTGAATTAAATTAAACTACAACATTAAATCCAATTTAATATGTATTTAATACTAATTCGCTATTTAATTCCAATTTAAATATTACAGTTTATTAATAAACCTTTACGACTTAAATTCCAAATTTAATCGTTACGGGTCTCAAAGCCCGATTAACGTCCAACGTTAATTTAATTAAAGTCCAATGGGCTTTCAATTAATTTCTTAAGGCGTGAAATTTTGGTCAACTTGGGTCAAACCCAATAACCAAAGCCCAATCAAGGAATAACCCCATAAGCCTAGAAATCAATTTAGGCCCATTAGGCCCAATTAAATAATTAAAGGTCCATATAAGTCATAATTGGACTTTATGAAAATGGTTTTGGGCCCAATTGGATCTAACCAATTTGCCTAAACCAATCTTGGTACAACCAATCCCATTAAAGCCCAATAACAAGTTTTCAACCCCAAATCCAATTTAAGCCCAACATAATTAAATTCCAAAATTCAAATTTCACAATTTAATTACTCAAAGTGTATTGTCATAATTAATTAACTAAATCAATATTTCCAAAACACCAATTAGCCTAATTAATCATGCTCATAAACATTAAAAAATGTCCAACACATTTTAATTAAAATCAAACCCATTTCATACTTTCTTTTTCTCAGCAATGGTAAGGATTTTCAAATCGATTCCGAATTCAATCCAATTAAATCCTAAATCAACAATCCCAACATGATTCCAACTCATCCAATGATTAAAATCAAAAATCACCATGACCATTTAGGGTTCTATACCTCTCGGCCAAGCCAAATATTTGGGCAAAATTTGATCCAATCAATATTTCATGAAATTGATCCAATCCAACTTCAATTAAACATCATTTAAGCACACTTAATCAAACAATTTCATCAAATCATGCTCAAATTCATTTTACCCAATTTTAACCCTAAGTTCAAGTTTCATGCTTTTACTCGCTCTGATACCATTGTTGGGAAATCTCTATCCCGATGATCGATTATCAAGCAAGAAACAACATGTGAATACATCGAGGAAGTTGCAGAATACTTGCATCGAGCGGTTGAGCGATGCGACGAAGAACAAAAATCTTTTTAAGCCCTTTGAACTCTATTGAAGATCTCGGCAGTCCACTGCTTTTGTCCTCCAATTTTCGGTCCAAGCTCCAAGCTTTTGGGTGGTGATTCCAAGCTCACGTGTACGGTTCCCTATCACCTTCGCAAGACTCAAATGGTGTGCTAAAACTTAGGAATTTTTGCCATAAAAATTCCTTGCTTCTCCTTCATCTTGTTTCGGCAGTGAGCTGAAAACCAGAAGGAAAAACAGCCCCTTGTGGGCATGAGAGAGAGAGGAAGAAGGAAGAGAGAGAGTGTTATGTGTTTTATATTTGGTAATTGATTTTCCAAAAATCATATACACAATTTTTGGCTTTCAAAAGTCAAACCAATTAAAGCCTACAACCACTATCAATCAATCAAATTATCACATCACTCAAAGTGACATGTGATTTGACACTTGATGTGACTAATGATTTGACGCTTGATGTGATTAATGATTTGACGCTTGATGTGACTTGCGGGCCGCACTTGAATTCGAAATGCGAGTGCGCTCGCAAACACTATCGGGCTCGGGTTCGCTTATTCCAAATTAACGAATTTTCCATTGCGACGTAATTAAACGATTATGCCTAGAGAAATCACTATTCACGTCGCTAACGAATTAATTCTAAATTAACTCGTTCGCCCGAATTAAAATATAATTTCAATTCCGCATCGAAATCCAATTTCGTATAATATATCGAATATATTATTTTATCGATTAATTCCAAATTAATCGTTATCTCTCTTTTAATGATATTTTATCCCAGATAAAATATCTCTGTAATTAATCCCAGATTAATTTTCTCTCTCTTCTAATTAATCCCAGATTAATAAAGTACGAGTCATACGTCATCGGTGAATCTTCGGGAAGCGACCCATGAGATCCCCAGATATATTGGTAGTAAATCCGGTCGTCGGACTATCCGAACACGTAAGTACCTAGTACTACGTTTATACCGATTTACAAGACAAGGTTGGCTTCTAGAAAAGTGTCATGCCTATTCTCCAGAAATATCCTTACAGGAATATGTGATTTATATCAGACGTAGTATACGTAGTATTGCGTATTTCGATCAAGTATCGAATGTCACGTGCTAGGCCTGGGGCTGGAATTGTGTCTGCCCAATACGAAGCACATATCAGATCTCTGGTAACTAGTCTCTATAATCGGATAAACATGACCTAGTCATAATATCCCGATAGCTGCATCATTTAAGAGAACCAGTCCCGTATCCTACGTGACCATCATCTCCACTATGACTGGAGTGATACTTTCGTCTTGACATCACACCCAACACACTACCATTCTCAATATACCCAGCAGAGGCGTACACAGAACCTATTAAAGCCCTGGACGACCTAAAACCAAAGTATATTGATTGTCGCAAGTATTAGCGGTGCAAGTCTCAGGTTAAGACCAAATACACCTACCCTGATTCGGACTTCCATAGACACATAGTCATACTACCAATGGAATTCCGAGGGGTCTATCCAGAGCGAAACTGTTTTCCGTACCATCGGTAAAACACAACCTCCTACTACACTTGCATGAGTATCCTATACCCAAATATATGAGAACTATGCCGTTATGCCCTCGCAACGCGCACAAGTGTAATACTAGTCTTTTACGCATTATCGATGTCCAATCTCGATAATACTCTGACTATGGATATTTAATGATTAAACCTTCGTGGATTGATACTGTCTCATATCATCTCAATCCGGGAACTAATCATATGGACCTCCTATCATTTATATATCTTGGTGATCTAATCACAAATGATAAAAGAGCAATTTCCTTTGTCACATAGTTAATTTGTACAACAAGGTACGTGAATGCTATTGGTGCGTGGAGTGTTTGGCAATGTGAGGGGTACGTGAATGCCGTTGGTGAGTGGTTTTGTGAAGTGCGAGGGAGTGAGAGGCTTATTCGCTTGTTGTTTCTTTGTTTGGCCGAGTATGAAGTTGGGAGAATGAGAGAGATATCCTAGGGTTTTTTTATTGTGGATGCGGAGAGGAGAGAGGTGATAGGGGAAGAAGAGAGAAGATTAGGGCTTCTTTCTTTTGTTTGTATTTTATCGTGAGAGTGGAGAGCCAAGGGAGTTTAGGGTTTTGTATTATTTTTATAGTGGTGTATTAGGGTTATGCCTGAGTTTTGAAATGGAAACAAATCAAGTAAATTAGGGATGGATTTAATTAGTTTAATAAAAGGGAGTGATAATTGTATTTTGGTGGGGGAATATATTTAAATTAGGAAGAGATTTGCTTAAATTAGGAATTTAATTTAATTTAATTGGATTTAATTTAATTTGTGACATGTGTTTTAAATATTTTTAATTATTTTTTGATGTGATTTAATGAGCTTGGGCTAGGTGGGCGTGTGGCTTTGGTTTTGGGCTAGGTGAATTTTAAAACAGAGGTCCAACAAGCGAACCCGGAGCTAAACAAGCGAATTAAATCCAACAAAATGTTGATTTCTAACTTTTCCCTTCCGACGTCCGTTTCCCGCGACTTCCGCAACTTAAAGAGGTAGTGTCTCCATGTGAGACTCATCATCGGGACTTATATGCAAAAATGCAGTGCCAACAGATGTCAAGATGGAAGTATCACTTCAGTCATATGGATATGATGGTCACGTAGAATACGGAACTAGTACTCTTTAGTACTGCAGTCATCGGGATAATATGACTAGGTCATGATTATTCGATTATAGAGACTAGTTACCAGAGATCCGACATGTACTTCGTACGGGGCAGACACAATTCCAGCCTCAGGCCTAGCACGTGACATCCGATACTGGATCGTAATACACTATACTATGTATACTACGCCTGATATAGATTACATATTCCTTTAAGAATATTTCTGGAGAATTGGGTAGACACGATGTTTTGCTAGAAGCCAACCATGTCTTGTAAATCGGTAAAAACGTAGTACTAGGTACGTACGTGTTCGGATAGTCCGACGACCAGATTTACTGCCAACATATCCGGGGATCTCATGGGTCGCTTCCCGAAGTTTCACCGATGACATATGACTCGAACATAATTAATCTGGGATTAATTATAAGAGAGAGAAAATTAATCTAGGATTAATTACATAGATATTTTATCTGGGATAAAATATTATTTAAAGAGAGAGAACAATTAATTTGGAATTAATCGATAAAATAATATATTCGATATATTATACGAAATTAGATTTCGACGCGGAATTAAAATTAGATTTTAATTCGGCGAACGAGTTAATTTAGAATTAATTCGCTTGCGACGTGAATAGTAATTTTGCTAGGGATAATTATTTAATTAAATTTGATTTAATTACGTCGCAATGGAAAATTCGTTAATTCGGAATTAGCGAACCCGAGCCCGGGAGTGTCTGCGGGCCCACTCGCATTTCAAAATCAAGTGGGGCCCACAAGTCACATCACGCGTCACATCATTAGTCATTCATATGATGGGATTCTTGTCACCTTTTTGGTGATTGATAACTTGTCAATTTTTGATTGATGTGAGTTGATGGAAGGCTTAAATGCCTTGTACCTTTTTGGAAAGTGGTAATTGTTATTTGATTTTTGAAATCAAAATTACACAACACACTTCTCTTCTCCTCTCTCCCTCTCACGGCCTTGGAGCCCTTTTCTCTCAAATGTTCTTGGCTTGGCCGAAAACAACAAGAAGGCAAAAGGAAATTTTGTGGCAAAATTTCAAGATGCTAGCACATCCAAGGGGTCTTACAAAGGTGATAGGGAAACTCATTCATGAGCATGGAATCACACTTAAAGCTTGGAGCTTGAAGGACCACCATGGAGGACCTTGACCGAACACACAAGGAGCACAAAAGGAACCTTGGCCGAGAGCTTCAAGGAGGATTTTTTATATTCTTCGCATCGCAAAGCCGATCAAAGTGAGTATTTCCGCAATTTTACTTTGATGTATTCACACTTTTCACCGCTTAAATTGATCTTGGTTAGACCTAGAAAACCCAATATATATGTCTATCTTATAAGAAAATCTATTATTAATTTTTGTTAGAAGTAGCATTAAGAGAAAAAAATGAAAAAAAAAAATATCATTATCTTTTATTATGCTATTATTATTTTTTATAACTTACTGCTTATTCAGTGTGGGTAATCGATTTTTATGAAATCAAAATAACTAAATAAATTTCAAATAATGATACTTATATCATAAACAAGTTGAAACTTTTCAAAATTAGTTGGATTATTAACATAATTTTAAAATATAGTTGAGACGCTTTCATAAAATTAAAAGAAAATAAAATTAATTTTAAAATCATATTTTAAAATTTTCCAAAACTTAATAGGTACCAGCAGGAGCACATGATACGTCCAATGACAAAATGTAGCTCAATACAGATCAATCCTATGCCAATGACACTTGAATTCTGACTTGATGATAACCAATTATTGATTAAAAAAAAAATGTAATTGGAAAGTTGCTAATTGGACTGCTCATAAGAGGTGATAAAATATTTTCTTGCAAAAAGATATGAAGACTTCAAATAATTGGTAAATGGTGGGATGATGAATTTTAAAATGAACAATGATAGATATATATGTAAAGACACACCAATAAAACATATCCAGAGATAAATTTATAGTAGAATATGTAATTGGGTGTGTTATATGGGCCAACATATATCATTGGTCTGAATAAAATTTAGAAAAGTAGTTTATGTATAGCAGCAGATGTCGAACTCCACAAAGTGAGGTCATTTTAGACTGAGAATTGGAAGAGGTGGAGAGTGGGTCCCAAGTATTATTGGATATTCGCAAAGCAGAAAAAAAAATGGCGCGGTGGTGCACGTCAGCTTACTGCCTGTACGTTGAACTAGAGATGACATCTATTGGAACAAAATCTTGATTGACTTCTTTTGATAAGTCCCCGATTATGGAAGAATGGATTTTTTAGTTGAAGCAAAATTCGGGAGAAATCTCGGACTGAATGTCTTGGGATTAAATGCCTATAAAGACTTAGAATTTTTAAATATAAAAATAAATTTGAGATTAAAAATTATTTCAAATTATAATCAAAATTTTAAATCGATATAAAAAATTATTTAGAATTCTTACTTATATTTTTATTTGAAATGAAAAATTATATGAAAAATTTGTTAAACAGTACAAATTAATCCTAAATTTAAATCAGAATTCAAGAGTTTCTGTTATCTCTACTTAAAAAAAAAAAAAAGAACCCTAATCCTCCTCCATTGGAAGTGGGTTCCACGTCATCAACACAGCACTAATTTCTTTTCATTTCCTTTTTTAAACCCAAAATAAAAGTTTGAAAAAGACCACAGATTCATAAACAGTTAGCTAGTAAGTTTCAGCTCAAACCAATTCGCATATGCTGTGATCCAACAACTCCCATTTTCACCAATAATAATAATAATAATAATAAATAAACTAACTGTAACATATTCTCACGCTTGCAAAATTCAATTCGTTTTATCTCCTTTGCTGTGCCTATATACACACACAGTGTGAGTGTCGGAGAATGAATGGAATTCTATGTATTAATTTTATTTGTATAATTGTATTCTTGGACAGATGTGTTATAATTCACTTTTATCGAGTATAATTTAAGAAAATTAATAAATAATAAACATGCAATCATAAAATCAATACAAACTCAGGGTTTTAGGGGAAAAAATCTGTAAAATAATCTATAAAATATGTAAATTGTACCGAGCCGAGTTTTCTTTTTTACTCTGTCATGAAGAACTTATTAGCCCCGTCTTGGTGGACTACATATCTTGTGGTGAACATTCTCCCAAGATTCTTGGTGATTTATTGATTTAGGGGCACTCCTTAAATCAAGGACACGACTCTTCGGTATTGAAAATTCGTATTTATCTAAGGTTCCGACCCTATGCGGAATTTATCACAATTACCTAAGACAAGTCCTTATTAATGTGTATATGGATTAATCAAACTAACAACCACCCAACCTTATATCTACGCAATTATAAATCAAAGTAAAATATTCAAGCAATAAATAATAAAGCAGAAAATAAATATCCACCACACAAAATCAACACAAAAATTTTGTTGACGAAGTGAAAAACGCGTGCGAGTAAAAAATCACTCTGGGTATCTCGGCTACCAGCCTAAATCCACTATATAGAGAAAAACCTTACGGTGATGGTAAAAGACCTATGGTGGCAACTCCACAGACTCTAATACTTTTAAACTACAAGAACTCGAAAAACTCCTCGAGCCCGTACCCCACGACTTTCTTCAGAATCTCTGAAGTCTCTCCGCGGATCAACTCTACAACTCTAAATGCCAGAACTTCGACTGCCAATCTTCCTCCTTAAGAACTCTGAAGGTTTAGAAAATTGGGTTTTGATGTCTTGATGGTTTAACAAAGATCAATTTCATCACAAACAAAGAAGACAAGAAAAGCAAATAAGTCTTCAAGGTGAGAACAAGAAGATTGAAAACTAATAATGTGTTTAGGCTCAATATAATGTGTTTTCAACACTTATGAATGTGGCTCAATGTTTATTTATATGGGTAGGGCAAAGGAAAGGGTTTCCTAATATTATTTCCACTTCAAATGTGTCCAAAATATCCTACTTACACACGGGCGTTCGAACGCACTTCAAAAGTAACTCAAAAGAAAAGTTTCTGCCTTGAAACGTTCGAACGCAAATACGAATGCAGGTCGAAGACTGAATTTTAGATGTAACTTAAAATACTTGTAACTTTCTCGTCCCTTGGTCAAATCATGCGTTCTTTATATGTACACGATCGTCTTCGAGTCTACTTTCCAATAGTATTGACTTCATATAAATTGGAGCTCTAAATCATCTGGAATATTCAAAAGAGTGAATACTATTCTTATATCTCCATATGATGTTGTCCAAATACTTGTCCAATTGCTCCAAGATCTTCAAGACTCATTACAACTCAATTGAACATGTTTTGTTACAGACATTACCAATAAAAATGGAACTAACAATCTCCCCATTTGGTATTTCGTGATAAAACACTACCTAATAGAAAGACTACGGTAAAAGACCCAAAAAGAAAAATAACCAACTGTCAACCATCAAAATAGTGACTTATTACAATATGACTCGATCTAATACCTAACCAAATAGTCTTGAAATCAATGTCACCTTAGCTACCAAATCTGCTTACCTGAAATATCCATAAACAACAACATACCGTGAAAAGAACAGAGATAATAAAGAACAGATAAAGCAGCGATAAAACTCATGCATGTACAAATAGATAGTAGATATCATACTCTCCCTTAATCCTACTCTCTCTAAACTGAAGTTATACAAAAATTGATATACTACTACTCCCAAACTAATCCTCAAACTACTCTCCCTTTTTTGTCATGAAATGACAAGGGCTAAAAGTACCATGGGAAACAACACATGCAAGAGAACATGCAAACCAAATCTACTCCCCCTCACTAATACGCCTACTAATTTAGCAAAAATAACACACGGGAAGTAAACACTTATAGGAATGCATAAAAGAAAATGGTATGTAATAACATGAAACACACACAAGCACACAACGAGTTAAATAAAAATCAATCAAAATTGAATGAAACAGCACTTCAAGCAAGTACAATGATACCTAATTAATATTCAGCTGTTTATGACATGAAATAATATGCATCACTTGAGATTTTGCTAAATACTACACGCGTGCATATGACATAAACACCAAAACATAACAAGTACTTGCGTGAAAAATATGTGCACAATGAATAAAGACTTAAGATCTTATTTTATGAATGGGACACAGCCAAAAAAATCTCATCTCTTACCAAACCAAGTCCACAAAATATATGTTCAAACCCAGCACACTAGGACCAGAAAAGTAAGTAACATTGGTTGCATGCTATAACAATCTCCCCATAAATAAAATGAGCTCATAATAAAAACTCGTTCGAGTGAATGGTTTTTGCTCTTATCTTTTGAATTTTGGCCTATTGGCTCTTTTGCTCTTAAGTCTCATGTAAACTAATTTTATTTATTACTAGGGGATAGCATAAGGTCATTTTGTCAAAGGTCACACTATTTAGTGAGCAAAGTATGGTAGATATTAGATTGCCCGTCCAAAAAAACTCATACATACGACCAAGCCTTGACAAAGCCCATCCCAAATATTAATGACTACTAAGGTTTCAATTCATCATTTCTAAACAATGTTACGATCCCCATATTAAGCTTTTGAATTCGCCACTCACTTGATGAATTTACTGATTTGTTTTTCCACTTCGTTTCAGAATATTTTGAACTTGTCAAATGTTTCCGATTTATGTCTCATCAAATAGACATATCCATATCTTGACTTATCATCCGTAAAAGTCACGAAGTATGTTGAACCATCATCTTCTACTTGTATTTTCCTCTACATTAAAGACATCTCTATATGTTTCCAAACATAGTGACCGTTAGATAAAGAACATTCACATATGAAATTTTTATCTTTATCATATAAACATAAAGTTCCATCCCTAATGTTTATTTTATATCAATCTTTATCTAATATCGATAGTGATATTATTTGTCAGATAAGGGAGGGAACATAATAATGGTCGAGTAAATCTAATTTACATCCATGAGGGAGATCTAGAACAACCATTTTGAAAGCTTTGACATCCAATTTCTCGCCATTGCCAACTCTAAGCTGGATCTCCCCTTTATTCAACCTTCTTTTAACCCTCATGACCTACATAGAGTTGCAAATATGAGTAGGACTACCGGTGTCTAACACTCATCCACTATTTTCATCTAAGTCTAATGAGATATCAATAATAGGAAAATATAAAACGTACCTGAGGGCGTCCTGCCTTTCCTTTTAGTTCTGGACAGTCTTTCGTCAAATGTCCAAACTTCTTGCAATGTAGAAATTCGTCACGAGCTACATACGGTCTTGTAGTTTTGTGTTTCTTGGAGTTTTTCTTTGAAATCTTCTTCTTTCCCATTTTGATTTGCTTAGATTTCTTAGAAGTCTTTGAAGAGCTTGCTCCACCATGGAGGTATAAAATAAGACTGCCCTTCTTCAAGTCATGCTCCGCCATGCATAACATGTTATGAAGTTCTTCATAGGTAGCTTGCATCGAATGCATATGGAAGTTTAACATAAAGCCAACGTAAGTACCAGTTAAAGAAGATAAAATCAAATTACGGCCTAGCCGTACATCAATCATAATGCCCTGTCATTCCAAATATCGGATCTGGTCGATCATGTTCAAAACATGAATGCTGACAGCTCCTTTATTTTAGAGTGTAGCATGGAATAATTCCTTAGACCTCTGATATATCTCGATGTCTTGATTTGCCTCGAACAACTCCTTAAGTGCTCACATAATACTCTAAGCATCCGATACCTCTATGTATTGTCTGAGTAAATCTGGAACCATCGATCCTAAAAATAGGATTTCACCCTAAGGTTATCATCATTCCATTTTTCAAAAGTTTCTCGCTCTTCAATAGTGGAGTCAGGATCGATTTCAACAGGCTGTGGATTCCTAGTTACATAGGTTAACTTTTGAAACTCCAAGACAAGGTAGATATTCATTTCCCATTCGAAATAGTTCTCGTCTCCTTTCAGTTTATTGGAATCCAAGAGTCGAGTTAATGGATTTGCAATAGGCATCTACAAGACAACAATTAAACACTAGCATAATATTTTTTATTTTAAAATAAAAACACTAATTGATTATGGAATTTTAAATTTATTAGTGCCCTCCCACTATTTTACATAATTCTGTAATCTCCCTTAATGGAAAAATAGAAATTTGACCATTAAAATTTCATAGCGGGGAATGGATCCCATGATATTTACTCCAGCCTCACACTATCAAAAGTCTTGGCCTTCATAATCTCATTAGGCAGACCTCCAAGGTCAATCACATTTATGTGACTCCAAGTTTGGTCCTGAACCATTTCTTAACCTCACAATAATGACGGTTGGATTAAAACGTATTCCAGGTGTATACTTGTCAATGTTCACTAATATGTTTTGTATGTACACTCTCATAATAATGATAGTATTGGGTGACTGCGTTAACTTATCACGCTACATCTAATGTTTTATCGGAGCGATCTAAGTTTCGAGCATCTATACCCTCAAAATAATGACGGTCTTGGGCATAAATAGTACGAACTCATTCATCTCTGTATTGATAAGACAGACCATCCAATAATGCTCCAACATGACTAATACTATTACTTAAATAAAGTAATCACCTAATCACAAGAGATTTATGACAATCAAGTCATTAACATGCTTGGGTCAAAATTAAAAATTTAATTTAAAACATGTAATGTATTTTCAATATGACTTATGCATAATTAAATTAAAATTACCATGGCATAGAATCAAAATACGTGTTGTGTGGTAAAAACCTGATCTAATACCATTCTGTTGGGGCGGATGTGGAACCTCAAGGGTCGGATCGGAGCCCCGCACAGCGAAAGTGGGTCTAACCCATGGATATCTAACATGGGTGTATTTTAAAATATTTCATGTAAAATTACATTTCGTTTCGAGTTCGCAGGAAAAAATAGGGACCAACACGGAGTCCGAAAATTCTGAAACGGAGAAAATGAAGTTTTAGTGTTCATCAGCCCTCTACGCGTCACGACGCGGAGGCTTGGACGTCGCGATGCCTAAAAATATGAGAGAAATTATGAGAGCTGAACATCTCGGTGTCGCGATGCGGAAGGGTGGGAGTCGCGACGCTCCTAGGTCTGATGCTTGGTGTCGCGACACTGGAAGGTCAAAGTCGCGTCGCTGGCCTGTGTAAAATGTTGGCATAGAGCATTTTCACATTCAAACTAATTCTAAATGCTTCCAATTTTTTCCTAATACTTGAATATACCTAAAATCCAATTTTAGCATCAAAACTACTATCAACACATATTATACAACTAACATACATGTATTCTAAATATATATATGCACTTGTTTGAATCAAAACACAAACCAAAATATAATCCCACAATGAACTGACTCATGAACAATTATAGGTCACTCAAAGGTGGTCAAGTGATTCTAGAATGATAGCCTTAGCTCTAAGCTTTAGTCTAGAGTTCCAAACTCTTATTAATTTTTCCATGTTTAACATGAACATCTTTGACCCAATTATAAGCATATTGTGTTTATACTTCCAAAGCATCCTAACATAATTCATTAGCCTAATTTGTTCTTTAAGCTATGTTATTATGCATCCAATACATAATTCATCACTATATGTCTCACTAATGAATAACATAGTTTAAGAGAAGATCAAACTTACCTAGAAAGCTTAATATAAAGATCCAATCTCCTTATTCTTTATTGAAATAGTTGGAGAACTTCCAAGGTTTAGCAAACTTGACTCCAAGATCCAATCTAAATTCCAATGCTAGCAAGCTTCACTCCAAGATCCAATCTTGATTTCTCCTTGTTGAAATATTATAGAGCTCTTCTAAAGCTTCTCTAAACACTTTTATTTCTTAGACTAACTTCTATAGGAATTTCTTATTTTAACTTGATTAAAACCTTTGCTCAAGCTTGCTATTTATAGAAAAACTCAGGCGATTTTTAATTAATAAAAGTTTTAATCAACTTTTATGTGGGCTTAATCTCATTTGTCCAAATACGTATAATTAGGTGTAACTAATCACCTTTGTCTATAACTTTGATTTAATCCAATTAAATAAAGACAGAGGTTTGATTAATGGATTAGTTACATATCTACCATTTTGATTTAATCCAATTAAATCAAGCCAAATACACATATAATTACATATTTACAATTACCAAAATATCCTCAAATGGTAGAGATATTCATGAATTTACAATTAAGCCCTTGTGTAATTTTTGATTAATCCAATTAATCGAATTAGGTCAAAGTAAAAAAAATCAATGTTATCCAATAACATACAAACATCTAGAGGTCAGACCATGAAAGGTCTCTGATATACATGACATCAAAGTGTGGAGGATCACACATAAAATTAGTGCTATCTCATAGTTAAAGGATCACACGTCTATACGAGCTTCCTTGAGGGCTGAGAAGAACGAGAAACACTTGTCTATGGACTTGGAGATGACCTGTTCAGAGATGTTATTCTCCATACGAGTCGCATGACATCTTTCAGGCATGTAGGGGATGGGATATCAATGATGGACTTAATCTGATCCTTATTGGCTTCTATCTCTAGCTGAGTGATCATGTAGCCTAGGAACTTTCTAGATGTGACGCCGAAAGCGTATTTGGTAGTATTCAATTTCATGCCATACTTCCTAATTATATCGAATGTCTACTCCAAGTGCTATAGCTGCTGCTCTTCTCTCAGTTACTTCACCAACATATCATCAATATACGCTTCCATTATTTTCCTTATCTGTTGGGAAAATATCTTGTTGACAATGAGCTGATATGTAGCTGTTAGAGTTGGTGCTCGACGCGTCATTTTTGATGTATTTATTTTAACTACGTTGCAATTTTATATTTTAGTTTGAATAAAATTTTGTACTTTCATCGATATAATATTTTGTTTAATGGTAAAGACTTAAAAAATCTATAGAATGAGTTATCGTAATTTAGTTGCAAAAGTGTCCCAACGGGCACTGAGAAACATTACAACTGGATTCATTATTAAAATAGTTCCTAGTTGAGGTTTACATACATGTTTGGTTAGTATACCCGTGAGACTGGTACATGTCGTATATTGGAAAAGTTCTAATTGTTCATCTTAGTTAACCATTAGTCTTAGAGAGACTCATATAGACATCTCACTTGAAGATTTCTAATAGATGGTACACCAACATCAAAATGAATCTTCTCGAGTCAAGTAACATATTAGCTCATTTGACGTGAGATACCATTATGGATATGTAGGATATCCTCCACACTTTGATGGCAGGAACGTCAATGATCTTTTAAGATTAGACCTCCGTCTGTTCATTGGGTGTGGACAGATACTTATGATGTATCCAAAGAGAATCTGTCAGTCCCGCGTATAGGATTTTGGTATCCAATCAGTGATTCTTTTCAATCCTTGGCCGATGAATATTGCAGAAATGAGTTCCAAGTATTTATTTGGAGAATCACGATTATATTGCGACATATTAGAATTATTCATAGCAAATATTTGACGTTATTCTATATCTCCGGAACAATCATCTACTCTATAATTCGATGAGTCCGTAGTTTGGAGAGTATTTGACTAGTATCTCATTTGTGGTATAGCACGTAAAAGTACCTGGATGTTGCCTATCAAAGGTCATATATTATTTTACGGAGCTATGTAAATATCTGGGATGATCCTCAGTCGACTAGTTATGGTCGTTTGGACCTGAAAAATGTCATATTTAAAGAAAACAAATAAATAATAGGGATGATCCTCGGTTTACCTGAACTAGGTGTTGATGTTACTCGGACATTGAATGATCCTCGGTCGACCTGAGTTGGGTGTTGATGTAGCTTAGACTTGGTGTTGGGTTTTCTAGGTCAAACCAAGATCAATTAAGCAAGAAATCATGTGAGTACGCAAAGTAAAGTAGCGGAAATACTCATTTTGATCTGCTTGGATGTTGGCGGAGAGTTCAAAACTTTTGCCTTGGAGAAGTTCCTCCAAGCTTCTCCTTTGATGTATGTTGAGCTTCCAAGCATGTCCTTGAATTCCAAACTCATGGATTAGTGTCCCTAACACCTTTGTATGACGTAATGTGTGCTAGCACTTGGAAACAAAATGCAACAAATGGCTTCCAAAATTTCCTTGTAACTCTCGGCAATGAGAGTAAAGAGAAAAGAGAGAGTAGCGTCAATGTGAGAGAGAAGAAGGAAGTGCATGTTACCTTGTAATTTGATTTCCAAAATCTAAATAATGATATACCAAAAATTTGGTAATAAGTCATTCACTTTTTCAAGTTTGAGTGTTTAGTAAGTCATCACTTACTCACCAAATTCCATCACCAAAAAGGCAATTAAAGTGACAAGTGATGTGACTTGTGTGGGCCCCACTTGAATTCAAAATCCGAGTGGGCCCGCAAACACATTCCGGGCTCGGGTTCGTTAATTCCAAATTAACGAATTTTCCGTTGCGACGTAATTAAATCAAATTTAATTTAATAATTATGCCTAGCAAAATTACTATTCAAATCACTCGCGAATTAATTCTAAATTAATTCGTTCGCCCGAATTAAAATCCAATTTTAATTTCATTTAATATATCGAATATATTATTTTATCGATTAATTCCAAATTAATCGCTCTCTCTATGAATTGAATTTTATCATAGATAAAATTCTCCGTAATTAATCCTAGTTTAATTTTCTCTCTATTCTAATTAATCCCAGATTAATTATGTTCGAGTCATACGTCATCGGTGAATCTTCGGGAAGCGACCCATGAGATGCCTGGATATGTTGGCAGTAAATTCGGTCGTTGGACTATCCGAACACGTGCGTACCCGGTACCACATTCTTACCGATTTCTGAAACATGGTTGGCTTCTAGCAAAACACCGTGCCTACCCATTCTATAGAAATATTCTTTTAAGGAATATGTAATCTGTATCAGGCGTAGTATACGTAGAATTGCGTATTGCGATCCAGTATCAGATGTCACATGCTAGGCCTGGGGCTGGAATTGTGTCTGCCCTATACGAAGCACATATCAGATCTCTAGTAACTAGTCTCTATAATCGGATAATTATGACCTAGTCATATTATCCCGATGACTGCAATACATAAGAGTACTAGTTCCGTATCCTACGTGATCATCATCTACATATGACTGGAGTGATACTTCCATCTTGACATCACACCCAATACACTACGATTCTCAGTATACGCAGAAGAGGCGTACACAAAACCTGTTAAAGCCCCAGACGACCAAAACCAAAGTATATTGATTGTCGCAAGTATTAGCGATGCAAGTCTCAGGTTAAGACCAATACACCTACCCTTATTCGGACTCCCACAAACACATAGTCATACTACCAATGGGATTCCGAGGGGTATATCCAGAGCGAAGCTGTTTCCGTACCATCGGTAAACACAACCTCCTATCACACTTGCATAAGTATCCAATACTTAAATATATAAGAACTATGTCGTTATGCTCCCACAACGCGCACAAGTGCAATACTATTCTATTCCGCATTCTCGATGTCCAGTCTCGATAATACTACGACTAGGGATATTTAATGATTAAACCTTAATGGATTAATATTGTCTCATATCTTATTAATTCGGAACTAATCATATGGACTTTTATCATTTATATATCCTGGTAATCTAATTACAAATGATAAAAGAGCATTTTCCTTTGTCACATAGTTAATTTGTACAACAACACCATGTTCTGTACAAATAGTGATGCTATGGGTCATAATTGTCCAACAATCTCCCACTTGGCTTATAGCCAATCACTCAAGTGTCCTACGCCTGAACTATGTATGGGTCGCTCAAAATTATGCTGAGAAACAACTTTCATCAGCGGATTTGCAAGGTTATCATCTGATGCGATTTATTCGATCATCACATCACCATGATGTATGATCCGACAAATCAGATGAAATATTTGAAGTATATACTTGGATCATTGATGAGACCATTAATTCTTTAGCTTGTGATGTAGCCTAGCTCAGCTGCTAACAGAACTACTCCTAATCTAATTAGGAATTTTACAGATCCAAAATTGCTTCTTTTGCTGCCTCAACTGCAGCAATATTCCGCTTTTATTGTTTATTCGGCAACAGTATCTTGCTTGGAAGATTTACAGCTCACTGTTCCGTTATTCAAACTGTATAACACCCTTATTACGACTAATAGTCATTTTTATCGGTTTGGAAACTTGCAACGGTGAACCTAGTAACTTCAAGTTCTCCTCCTCCACACCTTAAGAAAGCATCCTTAGATCATCTAAGATACTTAAGGATGTTCTTAACATCAATCCAGTGAATATCAATTGGATTGGCCTGATTGTGACTCCATATGCTCAAAGCCTATGAGACACCAGGTCACCTATATCTTTTCAATGTACGAGTTCTCGGAGAGTGCCAACAACTTTTAGATCTATCCCAGTAAATCCTTATTCCTAGAATAAAGGTTGCCTCTCACAAGTATTCTATGGAGAATTTTCATGAAAGCCAAGCTTTCACCAATTGTATTATGGGAATGTCATTTCCAAGAAATGATATATCATCATTATAAAGGACAATCATTGTCAGTGCGCTCCCACTAACCCTCTTATATACATAAGAATCATGTTCGTTTTGAATGAAATCATATACCATTATAATCTTATCAAAACGTTGGTTCCAAGACCGCAATGCTTGCTTCAATCCATAAATGGATCGATTTAACTTACAAACCTAGTTTGCACGTTTTGGTACGACAAAATCGTTAGGATGTTTTAACCATCCTCCAAAAGGTTTCCGTTTAAGGAAAACGGTTTTGATGTTCAGCTGCCATATTTCATAAATGAAATACGCAGCATTAGCAAGCATTATCCAAATGGATTTAACCATGGCAACGGATAAAAGGTTTCATTGTAATCGACACCATGTTGATGACAATACCATTTCGCCACAAGCCTAGCTTTGTACGTTTGTATGTTGCCATCCTTGTATGTCTTCCTTGAAGACTCATATAGTACCAATAGGCATAATGCCTTCCAGTACATCAACCGGTATCCAAACATGGTTGGTTTACATGGAATCCCTTTCGGACATCATGTTTCTTTGCCATAATAGGGAGTCGATACCTTGTATCACTTCCTCATACGTAGCCGGTTCGTGTTCCTCAATAAGATTGACATCTTTATGAGGTGAGATCAGAAACCAATACCTCCCAGGTTGTTTTCTGACTCTATCCAACTTACGCGGTTCTTGTGTATTCGAAGATTGTGGTACAGTTTCATCCCTGATGAACTGCTTGTGTTCCGTTAAAGAATCGGTGCCTGGAACAGTATTACTCCGATTTTCATCGAGTTTTACTTTCTTCCCACTTACCACTGCATATAAGTATTCCTTTTAGGAAAACCGCATGGAGAGAAACAATTAAATTGTTCTCTTATGAGTTGTATAAGTACTATACTTTGGTTACCATACGATAACCTACAAATAGGCACTTATCCGATTTTGGGTTCTAGTTTGGTATCATCCAAATATATGCCCAGCATTCCCAAATCTTCAGGAATGAGAAAACCCAGTTTCTTTCCTGTTCATATCTAATATGAAGTATGTCCAACAGATTTTTCATGGAACCTTAGTCAAAATAAGTATTGCACTGTTGAATGTGTATCGTCAGAAGGAAATTGGTAGCTCAGAGCGACTCATCATTAACCTTACTATATCCAACAAGGTTCGGTTTCTTGTTCGGACACACCGTCAAATTGAGGTGTTCCGGGAGGAGTCCACTATGAAAGAATACCATACTCTTTCAAATAATCAAGAAACTTATTGCTTAAGTATTTTCCACCACGGTCTAACCGTGACAGTTTAATACTTTAGCCGGTCTGTCTGTCTACTTCGTGTCGAAACTCTTTGAATTTATCAAAAGTTTCCGATTTATGTTTCACAAGAAACACATAACCATAACACGATGCCACATTCGTAAAGGTTGCGAAGTATTCATATCCACCTCTAGCCTAGCTAGACATGGGCCCACTTACGTCACAATGAACGAGGGCTAACAGATCAGTGGCACTTGCACTTTTATCAAGTAAAAGGTGTTTTAGGCACTTTGCCTAATAAACTAGATTCGTAGACATTATTTGAATTAGAATCAAATCCGTCCTAGTACCCACTCTTCGAAAGTGTGGATATACAAGTCTTGTTAATGTGTCCCAGACAACAATTCCACAAATAAGTCTCATCTGATTTATTCAGTTTGAGCTATTTGTTTGTCATGTCATATGTATGAGATTCATTTATATTCTAAATATAAATATTGTTATTCACATCTAATGTGCTTATCTCAATATCATATTTATAAAAATAAAACACTTAGTGTTCTAGAATATAAAGGTATACCCGCAATGGGTTATACTAGATTTAGAGATAATATTTCTAGTCAAACTAGGTACATTATAACAGTTTCCTAATTTAAGTACATGTCCAAATGGTAGTTTCTAAACTTAGGATTCTACGATTAAAACAGCGACTCTCGTCCCGTATTCGACTCGCAGGTAGATCTCAACTGAAGTCAGTCTCCTGCTAATCAGCAGATTCTGCACATCAGTATTTATTTATGTACCACATCTAGTATCAAAAATCCAATTTTGAAACTAATAGTGAACATGTTTATGACAAACATACTTTAAGCCGGAGCCTTGCCCCGCCTTCACTTCATTCATGTCTGCCTTGTCCATACGGCAGTCAAGCTTCCAGTGACCCCGTTTGCTATATTTTAGGCAGACATCTTAGGATATGTCCATTGTCTTCCTAGAAGACTGTGACGATTTTACCTTTGCCCCATTTTAGAAGCTCTGGCTCTTCCTCCTTGAGCATAGCCGTTAACTCTCCAAGAGTTTACTCTTGGTTCATAATGAACCTGCCCTAGCTTTCGAGTAGAGACTATAAGATCAAATCTTTGGTAGTCTCGACCACGTAGGTAATGCCCAGCTAACCTAGCTGATTGATGTCAGCAATCATCTACGACACCTAGTGCTCGACAGATGTACCCTCTGACATACACGAGCGAAATAGCTTCTTTTGCAATTCGTATTTCTAAGATCTAAGATTAGATCTATGAAGATCTTTAATTTCAACATCATGGTATAAGGATCTAATCCTTAGTTTTGACGACAAAATTAAATGGACATTGCATTAAGCATAAAGAATTGAGCACTAAAGTTATCGTCACCAGAGTCTTCCAAAACTCATGCTCCACTATTTGCTCATCTTCGGGCTCAGGCCCGAGATATTTCTCTATCAAATAGAATAACTTCTCATTTCCCAGGACTTTCGTGAGGTTTTATTCCCAATCTGAAAATTGGAGCCGTTTAAAGACATTTTCTCCCAGGATTATGTTCTAAACGCTAATCTTTCAATTATCTTGATTCCAATAGTCCAACTATCCAATCAACGATTTCAGGTACAATGAAATATAATGATTACTATAGTCTAACTATATAATCAACTATAATTTGAATGGTTAAAATTCAAATATATTGATTACTATAATCCAATTATATAATCAATTATAATTGAAGTAGTTTGAATACAGTCCAACTGTTTAATTTAAAACAACAATAAAATATTAGTCCAACTAATATATATTTAAATAATGACGAAAAAATGAAATGAGCGTGTATTGGCAAGTATCTAAACGAAATTGCAAATTTAATACTTGCCTCCCACAATTTTTCGGCGAGCCTCTAACCCTCTGTTGAGTACTCGGGAAACCTAGTTTCCTAGTGGGCTAGGATCCCGTTAAATAACACAAAACTTTGACTTTGGCCAACAAGTTGTATGATATTTAACTAGGTAGATCCCTAAGATCAATGGGATCCCATCCAATTCCTAGATCCAGTAGGTGTACATCCAAGTCCGAAACATATATATAATATATGCCAATATATCCAATATATCCCTAACCTTTTTCCTCTGAATTAACTAAGCCTTGGCTTTGGCACAACAAGCTTAATGATTCCAGTTAAGCGGGACCCATTGACCTTGGAAAGCTTCGTAATTGATGTCGATGGACAAGAAGTGATCTTGACTTTGGCCAAAAAATCACAACTTGGATAAGACATGCGATATGAAACAAAGCCTTCATGATTCAAACACGTCCACGATGGATAAAGGTCTTGACTTTGTCCAACAAACCAGTGCCAATCTTGGATCTTGAGAATGAATCATTCAATGGAAGGAAAATGCTTAATATTTGTTGAGGGTTTTTCGCGTAATTGGCAACCAATTAATTATCTTTGATTAGGTATCATCATTCACCCTTAAACATGCATTCTAAAAGCATAATAAGGCGCGATAAATAAATTAATAATGATATGCGGATGGATATTTAAAATATTTTGTTCCTAGAACAAATCACTCCATTTCCTCTCCCCGGCTAGCACTATTCTTACTTCTACCCAATTACATAACACTTCTAAAGAAGCCTCATTTACATTGAGGGGAATAGGTGAGAAGAGAATTGTTGGATAATATGACCCATAACGTCACTATTTGTACAGATCATGGTGTTGTTGTACAAATTAACTATGTAACAAGGAAATTGCACTCTCATCATTTGTGATTAGATCACCATAGATATATAAATGAAGAGAGGTCCCTATGATTATTTCCTGGATTGAGAATGATATGAGACAGTATCAGTCCACGAAGGATTAATCATTAAATATCCCTAGCCGGAGTATTATCGAGATAGGACATCGATAATGCGGAATAGGCTAGTATTGCACTTGTGTACGTTGTGAGGGCACAACGGCATAGTTCTCATATATATAAGTATTGGATACTTATGCAAGTGCGATAGGAGGTTGTGTTTCACCGATGGTACGGGAAACAGCTTCGCTCTGGATAGACCCTTCGGAATCCCATTGGTATTATGACTATGTGTCTATGGGAGGCCGAAATCAAGGTAGGTGTGTATAGTCTTAACCTGAGACTTACATCGCTAATACTTACGATAATCGATAGACTTTGGTCTTGGTGGTACAGGGCTTTAACCGGTTCTGCGTACACCACTTCTGGGTTTATCAGAGAGTCGTAGTGTATTGGGTGTGATGTCAAGACGGAAGTATCACTTCAGTCATAGTGGAGATGATGTCACGCAGGATACGGTATTAGTGCTCTTAAGTGTTGCGCAACCATCGGGATGTTATGACTAGGTCATGCATATCCGATTATAGAGACTAGTTACCAGACATCCGACATGTGCTTCGGACGGGGTAGACACTTATCCAGCCCCAGCCCTAGCACGTGACTATCCGATACTGGGCCGATATACACAATACTTGGTATACTACGCTTGATACAGATCTATATATTCCTGTAAGAATATTTCTGGAGAATTGGGTAGGCATGGCGCTTTGCTAGAAGCCAACCTTGTCTTGTAAATTGGTATAAACGTAGTACGAGGTACTTACGTGTTCGGATAGTCCGACGACCGTATTTACTGCCAACATATCCGGAGATCTCATGGGTCGCTTCCTGAAGATTCACCGATAACGTATGACTCGCACTTTAATTAATCTGAGATTAATTCGATGAGAGAGAAAATTAATCTGGGATTAATTACGGAGATATTTTATCTCGGATAAAATATCGTTAAAGAGAGAGAACGATTAATTTGGAATTAATCGATAAATTAATATATTCGATATATTATAACGAAATTAGATTTCGACGCGGAATTGAAATTGGATTTTAATTCGGGCGAACGAATTAATTTAGAATTAATTCGTTAGCGACGTGAATAGTGAATTCACTAGGCGTAATCATTTAATTACGACGCGACGGAAAATTCGTTAATTTGGAATTAACGAACCCGAGCCCGAGAGTGATTGCGAGCGCATTCGCATTTCGAATTCGAGCGCGGCACGCAAGTCACATCAGGCGTCAAATCGTTAGTCACATCATGCGTCAAATCAATTGTCACTTTGAGTGATGTGACTTGACAACATGTCACTTTATTAAAGTGATGTGATGTGACTTAAAGTAAAAGTAGAAGTGATGGGTGAAAAGTTGATTGAAAGCTTTTGCTTTTTGCTTTTGACTTTTTAATAAAAGTTTTGTATATCTTTTATTTACTTACTTGGTAAAATAAAATAAAAGAAAGGTAATACAAAAAGGCATCACTTTCTCTCTCTTGTATTAACATTCACGGTTTTGGCAAAATGGAGCCAAAAATGGTTTTCTCTCTTCTCACGGTCTCCTTGACCGATTTTCTTCTTCATTTTTTTTCTGGTTTTTCACACAAAATGGAGAAGCTTTTGATCTTGTAGCAAGATCTAAGTGCTAGCACACTCATGGAGGAATACAAAGGTGATAGGGAAGTGAGTTTGTGAGCTTGGAAAGCTTGAAGCTTGGAGCTTCAATGGAGTCTTTCATGGCCGATTTTTAGGAGCATCAAAACAGCCCCCACCGTGCAGTCCACTGCAGTTCAAGAAGGCCCAAAACCGAGCTTGGAGGGAGGCAGAAACATGAAGTGCGAATTTGGTTCATCTTTGTTGCATCTCTACCGATCAATGTGAGTTATTCCGCACCTCCTTTGATATGTATTCAACTCATTTATGCTTGATTTATGATCCTTGGGACTTGATTGAAACTCAATCTTATGAAGGTATACCACTAGCACACTCATGGAGGAATACAAAGGTGATAGGGAAGTGAGTTTGTGAGCTTGGAAAGCTTGAAGCTTGGAGCTTCAATGGAGTCTTTCATGGCCGATTTTTAGGAGCATCAAAACAGCCCCCACCGTGCAGTCCACTGCAGTTCAAGAAGGCCCAAAACCGAGCTTGGAGGGGGGCAGAAACATGAAGTGCGAATTTGGTTCATCTTTGTTGCATCTCTACCGATCAATGTGAGTTATTCCGCACCTCCTTTGATATGTATTCAACTCGTTTATGCATGATTTATGATCCTTGGGACTTGATTGAAACTCAAGAATGGTATCAGAGCCATTTGTGCATAAAACGTTTTTAGGGTTCTTGAGCAAAATTTGGGGCTTTTTGATTTAAGCATGATTTTGACAAATTGTTTGTTTAAGAATGTTTGTATATGAATAACTTAGAGTTATATGTAATCAATTTGAAGAAAAATTAATTGGATTGATTTTCCCCAATTTGCTTATTGTTGGCCAAAACTTTAATTTGGGTAAACTTGATTTTGAGCATGTTTAATGAAATTGGATGATTTAGAATGCTTAAATGTTGTTTAATTGATGATTGATTAGATCAATTTGATGAAAAGTGTTTGGAACAATTTTTCCCCAATTTGCTTGTGATGGCCGAAAATATGAACCCTAATATTGTCTTGGATTTTGATTTTTTTTTTTATTGGATGACTTGGAAATCATTTAGGGATGTTGAATTTATGTTTGATTGGGTTCAATTGGATTGAATTTGATTTGGGCATATTTTTCCCCTTTGGCCGAGACACTTGAAGCATGAAATTGGGTTTGATTTTGATCAAATTATGTTGGACATGATTAATTGATGTTAAGCATGATTAATTGTACAAATTTAGTGTTTTGGAAACTTTGATTTGGGTAATTAATAATGCTATACACTTTAGGTAATTTAATTGGAAAATTTGGAATTTTTGAAATTAAATTATTGGGCCTTAAAATTGGATTTGGGCTTTTAAAGTTGTTATTGGGTTTATTGGACTTTGTTGTACAAAGTTGGTTTAGGCCAAAATTGGTTGGATCCAATTAGGCCCAAAACCGCTTCCAAAAGGCCCAAATGCGACTAATGAACCTTTAACGTTTAATTGGGCCTAATGGGCCTAAATTAATTTATGGGCTTATGGGGTAACTCCCGGATTGGATTTTGGTTATTCGGTTTGACCCGAGTTGACCAAAAGTCCACGCCTCAAGAAATTAATTAAAAGCCCATTGGACTTTAATTAAATTAATATTGGATATTAATCGGGCTTTGAGACCCGTAACGATTAAATTTGGAATTTAAGTCGTAAAGGTTTATTTTATAAAGTGTAATATTTAATTTGGAATTAAATAATGAATTAGAATTAAATGCGTATTAAATTGGATTTAATTATGTAATTTAATTTAATTCGTAGAAATCGTACTTTGAGTACGTGTTCGCAAAAACGAGTTTGACTCGAACAAAATCAAATCTTTGTTTGAACATTGGATGATCACTAATTATCAGATTAATTAATTTGATTAGATTGATTGATAACATGTTTGTATGAATACATGGTTATGATGTTTGAATAATGTATATCAGATGGATATTAGCCGGGTGGGGCGATTTTGGAAATTGTAATAAATTTGATTTATTAATTGGACCTGCGAGTCCAGCCTTATCTCCTATTTCTTTGTATTCTCTTCTCACCTATTCCCCTCCATGTAAATGAGGTTTCTTTAGAAGTGTAGTGTAACAGGTAGAAGAAATATTTGTGCTGCGGAGAGGAGAGAGAAAGTGAGAGATTTGATCTAGGATCAATGTGTAAAATATCCATCCGCATATCATTATTATTTTATCATATGCGCTTTATTATGTCTTAGAATGCATGTTTAAGGGTGTATGATGATGAGACCTTTAAAAAGATAATAAATTGGTTGCCAATTTGCACGCGAAAAACCCTCGTTAAATATCAAGCGTTTATTTTCCTTCCATTGAGTGATTCTTACTCAAGATCCGAGATTGGCAGGGGTTGTTTGCCAAAGTCAAGCCCTTGTCCGTCGAAGATGTGTTTTAATCACGAGGCTTTGTTCCATATCGGTGTCGTGTCCAAGTTGTGGTTTGTTGGCCAAAGTCAAGACCACTTCTTGTCCATTGACATTGATTACGAAGCTTCCATGTCAATGGGTCCACGCTTGACTGAGATCACTAGGTTTGTTGTGCCAAAGCCAAGGCCTAGTTGATTCAGAGGAAAAAGGTTAGGGTATACATTCGATGTATAGGCATATATAAGATATATGTTTGGGACTTGGATGTCCACCTACTGGATCTAGGAGTTGGATGAGATCCAATTGATCTTAGAGATCTACCTAGTTAATTATCATACAATTTGTTGGCCAAAGTCAAGATTGTGTGATATTTAACGGGATCCTAGCCCACTAGGAAACACGGTTTCCCGAGTACTCGACAGAGGGTTAGAGGCTCGACGAAAAATAGTGGGAGGCAAGAATTGAATTTGCAATATTCGTTCAATTACTCGCCATACGCGCTCATTTAAATTATTTCGTCATTAGATTAAATGTTAGTTGGACTAATATTTAAATTGTTGTTTTAATAAACAGTTGGACTGTATTATACTTGATTATATATAATTGGATTATATTAATCAATATATATTTGAATTAATTAATTTCAGTTTACAGTTGATTTTATAATTGGATTATAGTAATCAATGTAATTGAGGTTAATTAATTTGGATTATATTTGATTATATAGTTGGACTATTATAATCATTATAATATATATAGTACCACTAATCGTTGATTAAATAGTTGGACTATTGTAATCAAGATAAAATTGAAAAGTTGGACATTTAAAATATAATCTGGGATTAAAATATTTTAAATAATTTAATTTTCAAATTGGGAATAAATAATAGGTTACTTTATTTGATAAAATAACTTATTATACCTTAAGCCCAAAATTAAGCAAAATAAGTAGAGCATAAAATCTTTGGAAGATTTATGTGATGATGACTTTAATGCTTAATTTAATATACTTGTCATAAATCTAATTTTAGATTTAAGAAGTATTAAAATTGCAATTTATAATTCTTGGAGAATTAATTGACTATTCTAGAGGAGATAAAGTCAAAGTTTGCAATTGGGCATGCAGCACGAGGTGCACATCGTTTCGATATTCCGAAACCCAAGGCTTGGCCAAAGGTTTGTGAAATATTGAAAAGATAATTGACATATCCCAAAGTGACTACCATTTGGATATGGAAGACACCAAGGAATTAAAGAAAGGGCGAGGCTCTAACTTTAAAAATATTTGTCAAAGTTATGTTCACTACTAGTATTGAAATTGGATTTTAAATACTTAGTGTGGTACATAAAATATATGTATTGATGTTCAGAATCCGCAATGAGCTGGATACTGACTTCAAGCCGAGATTTCTCTGCGAATCGGAAACGGGACGAAAGTCGCTGTTTCGACCGTAGATACCTAAGTTTAGGAACTACCCTTTGGGTATATAATAACTTAAAAGGAACTGTTATAATGTAACTAGTTTGACTAGAGACATTATCTCTATATCAGTGTTTAATCCGTTGCGGATAAAACCTTTATATTATAGAACACTAAGTGTTTTATTATATAAAGATGATACTGAGATAAATACATTAGATGTAAATAACAGAATTTATATTTTGAATATAAATAAAATCTCAAACATATAAAATGACAAATAAATAGCTCAAATTGATTTGATCAATAGAGACTTATTTGTGGCATTGTTGTCTAGGACACAATTTAACGAGACTCGTATATCCACACTTTTGAAGAGTGGGTACTAGGACTGATTTGACTATTCAAATAAGGTATGCGAATCTAGTTTATTAGGTAAAGTACCTAAAATACTATTTACTTGGTAATAGTATAAGGGCCACCGACCTGTTAGCCCTATTCATGGTGAAGTAAGTGGGCCCATATCTAGCTAGGCTAGATGTGAACATGAATATTTCGTGACCTTAAACGGATGTGGCATCACGTTATGGTTATGTGTTTCTTTTGAAGAACACAAATCGGAAACTTTTAGAGTTTCGACACGAAATAGACAAACAGATCGGCTATAGTATTATACCGTCACGGTAAGACCGTAATGGAAAAATACTTAAGCAATAAGTTTCTGATATACTTGAAAGAGTATAATATTCTTTCAAATGAGGACTCCTCCCGGAACACGTCAAAGTGACGGTGTGTCCGAACGGATTAACCGAATCATGTTAGACATGATAAGGCTAATCATGAGTCACTCTGAGCTACCATTTCCTTCAACGGATAAGTTTTAACAGTGCAATAACTTATTTAGAATAAGGTTCCATATAAATCTGTTTGACATATGTCATATAGGATATGAACAGGGAAGAAACGAGGTTCTTTTCATTCTGATAATTTGGGTATGCCAGGCATAACGTTTGGATGATACCAAACTAAGGACCCAAATTGGATAAGTGCCAATATAGGTTATCCTAAGGGAAACCATAAGTATAGTACTTATAAATCTCACATGAGAACAATGTGATTGTTGCTCACCATGTGGTTTTTCCTGAGAGGAATACCGATATGCAGTGGTCAGTGGGAGGATAGTGATACTCGATGAAAATCGGAGTAATACTGTTCAAGGCACGAAGTCCTTAATGGAACACAAATAGTTCATCTATGATGAATCTATACCATTAATCTTCAAACACACAAGACACTCGTAGATCGGATAGAGTCAGAAAACAACCTGGGGTATGGGTTTCTGATCTCACCTCATAAAGATGTTAATCTTTTAAGGTACACCAACTGATTATGTATGAGGTAGTGATACAAGGTATCGACTCCCTATTATGACAAAGTGTCATGAGTCCAAAATGGATTCCATGTATATCAACAAGTTTGGATACTAGTTGATGTACAATAAGGCATTGTGCCTATTGGTACTTTATAAGTCTTCAAGGAAGACATACATGGAAGGCAATATACCAACGTACTAAGCTAGGCTTGTAAAGAAAAGGTAGAGTTATCAACATTGTGTTGATTCCGACGAAACCTTTTACCTGTTGCCATGGTAAATCCATTTTGAAGATGCTTATTGATAACTGCGTATTTCATTTATGAAATGTATCAGTTATAGATCAAAATCGCTTTCCTGAAAAGGAAACCTTTTGGAGAATGTTTATAACATTCTGACGATTTTGTATAACCAACAAACGAGGTTTGCGGGTTATTCGATCCATGTTTGGATTGAAACAAGCATAAGGTTCTTGGAACTGTCGTTTTGAAATAATCATAATGGTTTATGATTTGACTCAAAACGAAATAATTCTTGTGTATATAAGGAGGTTAGTGGGAGGGCACTGACAATGAAATTCCCATAAAGCAATTGGTGAAAGCTTGGCTTTCATAGATATTCTTTCATAGAAATTCTCCGTAGAATTCTGGGGAGTAACAACCTTTATTCAAGGAATAAAGATCTACAAGGATAGATTTGGAGTTGTTAACACTCTCTGGGAAATTGTACATTTAAATTCTACTTGATATGGTGTCTCATACGCTTTGAGCATATGGAGTCACAATCAGAACAATCCAAGTGATAGTCATTGGATTGAAGTTAAGGACATCTATTAGTATCTTAGAGAACTAAAGATGTTGTCTTAAATTATGGAGTATGAGAACTTGAAGTGACTAGGATCACTGCTGCAAGTTTCCAAACCGGTAAATACTGTGGTACTATAAAGTTTGAATAACGGGACAGTAAGCTGGAAATATTCCGAGCAAGATAACTGTTGCCGAATAAACAACAAATGCGGATTATTGCTGCAGCTGAGGCAGCAATAGAAGCCATTTGGATCGAAAATAAATCTAATTAGATTAGATATAGTCCTGTTAGCAACTGAGCTAGGCGTCAGCACATACTAAGGAATTAAAGGTCTCATCGACGATCCAGATATATACTTCTATATCATCTGATTCGTTCGGATCATACATCGTGGCGATGTGATGATCGTGTAAATCCCGTCAGACGATAATTAAACAAATCCGCTGACGAAAACCTTTCCTCAGCAATTTGAGCGAACCGTTCATAGTTCGGGTGTGGGACACTTGAGTGACTGGCTATGTGCCAAGTGGGAAATTGTTGGATAATATGACCCATAGCGTCACTATTTGTACAGATCATGGTGTTGTTGTACAAATTAACTATGTAACAAGGAAATTGCACTCTCATCATTTGTGATTAGATCACCATAGATATATAAATGAAGAGAGGTCCCTATGATTAGTTCCTGGATTGAGAATGATATGAGACAGTATCAGTCCACGAAGGATTAATCATTAAATATCCCTAGCCGGAGTATTATCGAGATAGGACATCGATAATGCGGAATAGGCTAGTATTGCACTTGTGCGCGTTGTGAGGCCACAACGACATAGTTCTCATATATATAAGTATTGGATACTTATGCAAGTGCGATAGGAGGTTGTGTTTCACCGATGGTACGGGAAACAGCTTCGCTCTGGATAGACCCTTCGGAATCCCATTGGTATTATGACTATGTGTCTATGGGAGGCCGAAATCAAGGTAGGTGTGTATAGTCTTAACATGAGACTTACATCGCTAATACTTACGATAATCGATAGACTTTGGTCTTGGTGGTACAGGGCTTTAACCGGTTCTGCGTACACCACTTCTGGGTTTATCAGAGAGTCGTAGTGTATTGGGTGTGATGTCAAGACGGAAGTATCACTTCAGTCATAGTGGAGATGATGTCACGCAGGATACGGTATTAGTGCTCTTAAGTGTTGCGCAACCATCGGGATGTTATGACTAGGTCATGCATATCCGATTATAGAGACTAGTTACCAGACATCCGACATGTGCTTCGGACGGGGTAGACACTTATCCAGCCCCAGCCATAGCACGTGACTATCCGATACTGGGCCGATATACACAATACTTGGTATACTACGCTTGATACAGATCTATATATTCCTGTAAGAATATTTCTGGAGAATTGGGTAGGCATGGCGCTTTAATATTTCTGGAGAATTGGGTAGGCATGGCGCTTTGCTAGAAGCCAACCTTGTCTTGTAAATTGGTATAAACGTAGTACGAGGTACTTACGTGTTCGGATAGTCCGACGACCGTATTTACTGCCAACATATCCGGAGATCTCATGGGTCGCTTCCTGAAGATTCACCGATAACGTATGACTCGCACTTTAATTAATCTGAGATTAATTCGATGAGAGAGAAAATTAATCTGGGATTAATTACGGAGATATTTTATCTCGGATAAAATATCGTTAAAGAGAGAGAACGATTAATTTGGAATTAATCGATAAATTAATATATTCGATATATTATAACGAAATTAGATTTCGACGCGGAATTGAAATTGGATTTTAATTCGGGCGAACGAATTAATTTAGAATTAATTCGTTAGCGACGTGAATAGTGAATTCACTAGGCGTAATCATTTAATTACGACGCGACGGAAAATTCGTTAATTTGGAATTAGCGAACCCGAGCCCGAGAGTGATTGCGAGCGCATTCGCATTTCGAATTCGAGCGCGGCACGCAAGTCACATCAGGCGTCAAATCGTTAGTCACATCATGCGTCAAATCAATTGTCACTTTGAGTGATGTGACTTGACAACATGTCACTTTATTAAAGTGATGTGATGTGACTTAAAGTAAAAGTAGAAGTGATGGGTGAAAAGTTGATTGAAAGCTTTTGCTTTTTGCTTTTGACTTTTTAATAAAAGTTTTGTATATCTTTTATTTACTTACTTGGTAAAATAAAATAAAAGAAAGGTAATACAAAAAGGCATCACTTTCTCTCTCTTGTATTAACATTCACGGTTTTGGCAAAATGGAGCCAAAAATGGTTTTCTCTCTTCTCACGGTCTCCTTGACCGATTTTCTTCTTCATTTTTTTTCTGGTTTTTCACACAAAATGGAGAAGCTTTTGATCTTGTAGCAAGATCTAAGTGCTAGCACACTCATGGAGGAATACAAAGGTGATAGGGAAGTGAGTTTGTGAGCTTGGAAAGCTTGAAGCTTGGAGCTTCAATGGAGTCTTTCATGGCCGATTTTTAGGAGCATCAAAACAGCCCCCACCGTGCAGTCCACTGCAGTTCAAGAAGGCCCAAAACCGAGCTTGGAGGGAGGCAGAAACATGAAGTGCGAATTTGGTTCATCTTTGTTGCATCTCTACCGATCAATGTGAGTTATTCCGCACCTCCTTTGATATGTATTCAACTCGTTTATGCATGATTTATGATCCTTGGGACTTGATTGAAACTCAACAAGAATTACAAAGAATCGAGAGATAAAGGCTGGACACGCAGGTCCAATTTAATAAATTCTAAATTTATTACAACAATTTCCAAAATTGCCCTCACCCATCTAATATCCATCCGATATAAATTATTCATACATTACATCCATGTATTCACGCAAAGCATGTTATCAATCAATCTAATCCAATTAATTAATCTTTGATTAATGATAATCCAATCTTCAAACAACGATTTGATTTGCGCGAGTCCAACTCGTTTAATAATAAGTACTCAAAGTATGAATTCTTGAATTATATCAAACTACAATATTAAATCCAATTTAATTTGTATTCAATACTAATTCTTTATTTAATTCCTAATTAAATAATTACACTTTATTAATGAGCCTTTGCGACTTAGATTCTAAATCTAATCTAAATGGGTCTCAAAGCCCAATTAACATCCAATGTCAATTTAATTAAAGTCCAATGGGCTTTTAATTAATTCATAAGGCATGGACTTTGGCAACCAAAGCCCAATAAGGAATCACCCTTTGCCAAAAAATTAATTTTGGCCCATTAGGCCCAATTAATTATTTAAAAGCCCATTTATCATATTTGGACTTTATGGAAATGGTTTTAGGCCCAATTGGATCCAACCAATTATCCTAAACCAAACTTGGCCCAACCAAGCCCATTAGGCCCAAATACAACAACTTTAGCCCAATTCTAAATTAAGCCCAATTAATTAAATTCTAATATTCCAAATTTCAAAATTTAATTAATTAAAGTGTAATAGCCATAATTAATTAGTCAAATTAACATTTTCAAAATACCAATTTACTTCATTAATCATGCTTTAATTAATCAAGTTATGTCCAACACAAATTGAAACAAAATCAATTCATTCATGCTTCCATAAGCTCACGACAATTAGGGACTTTTTATATCAATTTTGATTTCAATCCAATTAAATCACCAACTAATTTATCCCATGCATTTTAAACACATCTAATTGTCTAAAATTTAAAAATCACCGTGACTTTAAAAGGTTCAAACTCTCTGCCAAGCCTCCAAATTTGGGGAAAATTAATCCAATTAATTTTTCATCAAATTGATCATGCATAACTCTAAGTTATCAATATATAAGCATACTTAAACAAACAATTTGATCAAATCATGCTTAAATCAAAAATACCCAGATCAAGATTAAGAACCCTAAATTCAATTTCATGCTCAATTATGGCTCTGATACCATTGTTGGGTTTTCTAGGTCAAACCAAGATCAATTAAGCAAGAAATCATGTGAATACGCAAAGTAAAGTAGCAGAAATACTCACTTTGATCGGCTTGGATGTTGGCGGAGAGTTCAAAACTTTTGCCTTGGAGAAGTTCCTCCAAGCTTCTCCTTTGATGTATGTTGAGCTTCCAAGCATGTCCTTGAATTCCAAACTCATGGATTAGTGTCCCTAACACCTTTGTATGACTTAATGTGTGCTAACACTTGGAAACAAAATGCAACAAATGGCTTCCAAAATTGCCTTGTAACTCTCGGTAATGAGAGTAAAGAGAAAAGAGAGAGTGGCGTCAATGTGAGAGAGAATAAGGAAGTGAATGTTAACTTGTAATTTGATTTCCAAAATCTAAATAATGATATACCAAAAATTTGGTAATAAGTCATTCTCTTTTTCAAGTTTGAGTGTTTAGTAAGTCATCACTTACTCACCAAATTCCATCACCAAAAAGGCAATTAAAGTGACAATTGATGTGACTTGTGTGGGCCCCACTTGAATTCAAAATTAGAGTGGGCCCGCAAACACATTCCGGGCTCGGGTTCGTTAATTCCAAATTAACGAATTTTCCGTTGCGACGTAATTAAATCAAATTTAATTAAATAATTATGCCTAGCAAAATTACTATTCACGTCGCTCGTGAATTAATTTTAAATTAATTCGTTCGTCCAAATTAATATCCAATTTTAATTCTGTTATGAAATCTAATTTCATATAATATATCGAATATATTATTTTATCGATTAATTCCAAATTAATAGCTCTCTCTCTATTAATTGAATTTCATCCCAGATAAAATTCTCCGTAATTAATCCTAGATTAATTTTCTCTCTCATCTAATTAATCTCAGATTAATTATGTTCGAGTCACACGTCATCGGTGAATCTTCGGGAAGCGACCCATGAGATCCCTGGATATGTTGGCAGTAAATTCGGTCGTTGGACTATCCGAACACGTGCGTACCCGGTACCACGTTCTTACCAATTTACGAGACATGGTTGACTTCTAGCAAAGCACCATGCCTACCCAATTCTCCAGAAATATTCTTTTAAGGAATATGTAATCTGTACCAGGCGTAGTATACGTAGGATTGCGTATTGCGATCCAGTATCAGATGTCACATGCTAGGCCTGGGGCTGGAATTGTGTCTGCCCCGTACGAAGCACATATCGGATCTCTGGTAATTAGTCTCTATAATCGGATAATCATGACCTAGTCATATTATCCCGATGACTGCAGTACATAAGAGTACTAGTTCCGTATCCTACGTGATCATCATCTCCATATGACTGGAGTGATACTTCCATCTTGACATCACACCCAATACACTACGATTCTCAGTATACCCAGAAGAGTCGTACACAGAACCTGTTAAAGCCCCGGACGACCAAAACCAAAGTATATTGATTGTCGTAAGTATTAGCGATGCAAGTCTCGGGTTAAGACCAAATACACCTACCCTGATTCGGACTGCCATAGACACATAGTCATACTACCAATGGGATTCCAAGGGGTCTATCTAGAGCGAAGCTGTTTCCGTACCATTGGTAAGCACAACCTCCTATCACACTTGCATAAGTATCCAATACTTAAATATATGAGAACTATGCCATTATGCTCCCACAATGAGCACAATTGCAATACTAGTCTATTCCGCATTATCGATGTCCAGTCTCGATAATACTACGACTATGGATATTTAATGATTAAACCTTAAAGGATTAATATTGTCTCATATCCTATTATTCCAGAACTAATCATATGGACTTTTATCATTTATATATCCCGGTAATCCAATTACAAATGATAAAAGAGCAATTTCCTTTGTCACATAGTTGATTTGTACAACAACACCAAATGAAGGTTTGGGATAATCTCCATTCGACTGAGAAGTCTTCAGCGTAGTCTGGACCAGATGAAGGTCCAAGTCTTGATCTTGACTGGACATTGGCCATGGGGAATGTTCCCAGTCGACTGAACTAGTTGAATGTTCAGGATAATCTCCATTCGATTGATCAAAGGACCAGAGGAGTCTTCCATGTCGTTTGGACAAGATGAAGGTCCAGGTCTTGAACTTGACTCGACATGAGTCAGGGGGAATATTCCCAATTGACTGAACTAGATGAAGATTCAGGATAGTCTTTATTCGACTGGTCAGAGGACTAAATGAGTCTTCCATGTCGTCTGGACCAGATGAAGGTTCAAGTCTTGAACTTGACTCGACATGAGCTATGGTAAATGTTCCTAGTCGACTGAATAGGATGAAGGTTTAGGATAATCTCCATACGACTGGTTAGAGGACTAGAGGATTCTTCCATATCATCTAGACCAGATGAAGGTCCAGGTCTTGAACTTGACTCAACATGAGCCATGGGGAATGTTCCTAGTCGACTGAACCAGATGAAGGTTCACGATAATCTCTATTCGAAAAATCCAGCTAAAGATCAGGGGAGTCTTCAATTTCATATAGACCATATGAAGGTTGAGGACTTGACTCAACTCGACAGAAGTCATGGGGAGTGTTCCCTATCGAGTGAACCATATGAAGGTTCAAGATAATATCCATTCGATAGAGAAGTCTTCAATATCGTTTGGACCAGATGAAGGTCCAGGTCTTGATCATGACTCGACATGAGACATAGGGAATGTTCCTAATCGACTGAACCTCATGAAGGTTCAAGATAATCTCCATTCGATTGGTCAGAGGATAATGGGAGTCTTCCATGTCGTCTGGATGGGATAAAGGTCCAAGGAGTCTGCCATGTCTTCTAGAGCAGATGAAGGTCCAGGTCTTGAACTTGACTCAACATAAGCCATGGAGTATGTTCCCAGTTGACTGAATCAGATGAAGGTTCATGATAATCTACATCTGACTGATCAAAAGACCAAAAGATTCTTCCATGTCGTCTGGACCAGATGAAGGTCCAGGTCTTGAACTTAACTCGACATAAGCCATGGGGAATGTCCACAGTCATCTGAATCAGATGAAGGTTTAGGATAATCTCCATTCGACCAATCTAGCTAAGGTTTAAGCGAGTCTTTAATTTCATCTAGACCGTATGACGGTCTAGGTCTTGACTCGACTCGACATGAGACATGTGGAGTGTTCTCTATTGAGTGAACCAGATGAAGGTTTAGAATAATCTCTATTCGACTAATCGAAGGACCATGAGAGTCTTCAATGTCGTCTGGACCATAAGAAGTGTTGGGTTTTTTAGGTCAAACCAAAATCAAATTAAGCAATTAAACATGTGAATACAACAAAGTAAGATGGCGGAAATACTCACTTTGATCGGATTTTGGATGCGTTGAACATAAAAATTTTCCTCCATGTGTGATTCGGCCAAGCCCCTTTGATTTGATCTTGAAGCTCCAAGCTTTGAGTGTTGATTCCAAGCTCAATGGTTGGTTTCCCTATCACTTTTGAATGACTCTTTGATGTGTGATAGCACTTGAAAATTGCAACAATTTTTCTTCATCTTCTTAGAAAGATCCGGTCAAGCCAAAATTAGGAGAGAAAAATGGCACAATACCGTGAGGGAGAGAGAGAGAGGAAGAAGAGTGAATGTGTTTTATTGTATTTTTGATTTCAAAAATCAAATACCATTTACCAAATTTCCAAAAATTGGTACAAGTCATTATTACATCAAACTTTAATAATGCTTGTGTAAGAAACAAGCAACCATCAACTCCCATCTACTTCTATCAATAAAAAGTTGATAAAGTTGACTAGGTGATGTGACATGTGGGCCCCACTTGATTCAAATTTGAGTGGGCCCGCAACACATTCCGGGCTCGGGTTCGCTAATTCCAAATTAACGAATTTTCTGTTACGACGTAATTAAATCAAAATTAATTAAATAATTATGCCTAACAAAATTACTATTCACGTCGCTAGCGAATTAATTCTAAAATAACTCGTTCGCCCGAATTAAAATCTAATTTTAATTCCGCGTCGAAATCTAATTTCGTTTAATATATCGAATATATTATTTTATCGATTAATTCCAAATTAATCGTTCTCTCTATTTAAATAGTATTTTATCCCAGATAAAATATCTCTGCAATTAATCCAAGATTAATTTTCTCTCTCTTCCAATTAATCCTAGATTAATTATGTTCGAGTCATACATCATCGGTGAATCTTCGGGAAGCGACCCATGAGATCCCTGGATATGTTGGCAGTAAATCCGATCATCGGACCATCCGAACACGTACGTATCTAGTACTACGTTTTTACCGATTTACAAGACATGGTTGGCTTCTAGCAAAGCACCGTGCCTACCCAATTCTCCAGAAATATTCTTAAAAGAATATATAGTCTGTATCAGGCGTAGTATACGTAGTATTACGTATTGCGATCCAGTATCGGATGTCACATGCAAGGCCCGGGGCTGGAATTGTGTCTGCCCCGTACGAAGCATATATCGGATCTCTGGTAACTAGTCTCTATAATCGGATAATCATGACCTAGTCATATTATCCCGATGACTGTAGTACTAAAGAGTACTAGTTCCGTATCCTGCGTGATCATCATCTCCATATGACTGGAGTGATACTTCCATCTTGACATCACACCCAATACACTACGATTCTCAATATACCTAGAAGAGGCGTACACAGAACTTGTTAAAGCCCTGGACGACCAAAACCAAAGTATATTGATTGTCGCAAGTATTAGCGATACAAGTTTCAGGTTAAGACCAAATACACCTACCCTAATTTGGACTCCCATAGACACATAGTCATACTACCAATGAGATTCCGAGGGGTCTATCCAGAGCGAAGCTGTTTCCGTACCATCGGTAAACACATCCTCCTATTACGCTTGTATGAGTATCCAATACCCAAATATATGAGAACTATGTCGTTATGCTCCCACAATGCGCACAAGTGGAATACTAGTCTATTCCGTATTATCGATGTCCAATCTCGATAATACTACGACTAGGGATGTTTTAATGATTAAACCTTAGTGGATTAATACTGTCTCATATCTTATTAATCCGGAACTAATCATATGGACTTTTATCATTTATATATCTCGGTAATCCAATTACAAATGATAAAAGAGCAATTTCCTTTATCAGATAGTTAATTTGTACAACAACACAATGTTATGTACAAATAGTGATGCTATGAGTCATAATTGTCCAACAATCTCCCACTTGGCGAATTTGCAGCAGATTTGTAATGTTATCATCTGATGCGATTTATTTGATCATCACATCACCACGATGTATGATCCGACGAATCAGATGAAATAATTGAAGTATATATTTGGATCATTGATGAGACCATTAATTCTTTAGCCTGTGTTGTAGCCTAGCTTAGCCGCTAACAGAACTACACCTAATCTAATTAGGATTATTATAGATCCAAAACGCTTCTATTGCTGCCTCAGCTGCAGCAATATTCCACTTTTGTTGTTTATTCGGCAACATTATCTTGCTCGGAAGATTTCCAGCTCATTGTTCCGTTATTCAAACTATATAGTATCCTTTTTGCGACTTATAGTCGTTTTTTGTCGGTTTGGAAACTTGGAGCAGTGAACCCAGTCACTTCAAGTTCTCCTTCTCCATAGCTTAAGAAAACATCCTTAGTTCATCTAAGATACTTAAGGATGTTCTTAACATCAATCCAGTGACTATCACTTGGATTGGCCTGATTGTGACTCCTTATGCTCAAAGCATATGAAACACCAGGTCACGTACATATCTTTCAATGTACGAGTCCTCGGAGAGTGCCAAAAACTTTTAGACCTATCCCAGTAGATCCTTATTCCTAGAATAATGGTTGCTTCTCCCAAGTATTCAATGGAGAATTTTCATGAAAGCCAAGCTTTCACCGATTGTATTATGGGAATGTCATTTCCAAGAAATGACCTATCATCATTATTTAGGACAATCACTATCAGTTCGCTCCCACTAACATCCTTATATACACAAGAATCATTTTCATTTTGAATTAAATCATATACCATTATGATTACATCAAAACGCTGGTTCCAAGAACGTAATGCTTGCTTCAATCAATAAATGGATCGAATTAACTTGCAAACCTTGTTTGCATGCTTTGGCATGACAAAACCATTATGATGTTTATAAACATCCTCCAAAAAGTTTCCGTTGAAGGAAAGCGGTTTTGATGTTCAGCTGCCATATTTCATAAATGAAACATGCAGTATTAACAAGCATTATCCAAATGGATTTTAATCATGGCAACAGGTAAAAGGTTTCGTCGTAATCAACACAATGTTGATAGCGATACATTTTCGCTACAAGCCTAGCTTTGTACGTTTTGTATGTTGCCATCCATGTTTGTCTACCTTGAAGACTCATATAGTACCAATAGGCATAATGCCTTCCGGTATATCAACCAGTGTCCAAACTTGGTTGGTATACATGGAATCCATTTCGGACTTCATGGCACTTTGCCATAATAGGCAGTCGGTACCTCGTATCACTTCCTCATTCGTAGCCAGTTCGTATTCCTCAATAAGATTGACATCTTTATAAGGTGAGATCAGAAACCCATACCTCTCAGGTTGTTTTCTGACTATCTCCGACTTACGTGGTTCTTGTGTATTCGAAGATTGTGGTACAGTTTCATCCCTGATGAACTGTTTGCGTTCCATTAAGGAATCGGTGCCTGGAACAGTATTACTCTGATTTTCATCGAGTTTTACTTTCCTCCCACTGACCACTGCATATAGGTATTCCTTTTAGGAAAACCGCATGGAGAGCAACAATTACATTGTTCTCTTGTGAGTTGTATAAGTACTATACTTGGTTACCCTAGGATAACCTACAAATTATGCACTTATCTGATTTGGGTTTTAGTTTGGTATCATCCAAACATATGCCTAGCATTCCCAAATCTTCAGGAATGAGAAAACCCGGTTTCTTTCATTTTCATATCTAATATGAAGTCTGTCAAACATATTTTCATGGAACCTTATTCAAAATAAGTATTGCAATGTTTAATGTGTATCCTTAGAAGGAAAATGGTAGCTCAGAGCGACTCATCAGTAACCTTACTATGTCAAACATGGTTCGGTTTCTCTGTTCGGACACACCATCATAATTGTGGTGTTCCGGGAGGAGTCCACTATGAAAGAATACTATACCCTTTCTGGTAATCGAGAAACTTATTGCTTAAGTATTTTCCATCACAGTCCAATCATGATGTTTTAATACTCTTGCCGATCTGTTTGTCTACTTCGTGTCGAAACTCTTTGAATTTATCAAAAGTTTCTGATTCATGTTTCAAAAGAAACAGATAACCATAACGCGATGCCACATCCGTAAAGGTTACGAAGTATTCATATCCACCTCTAGCCTAGCTAGACATGGGCCCACTTACGTCACTATGAACGAGGGCTAATGGATCGGTGGCATATGCACTTTTACCAAGTAAAAGGTGTTTTAGGCACTTTGCCTATTAAACTAGATTCATAGATATTATTTGAATTAGAATCAAATCTGTCCTAGTATCCACTCTTCGAAAGTGTGGATATACGAGTCTTGTTAATGTGTCCCAGACAACAATGCCACTTATAAGTCTCAACTGATTAAATCAGTTTGAGCTATTTGTTTGTCATGTTATACGTTTGAGATTCATTTATATTCAAAATATAAATACTGTTATTCACATCTAATGTGTTTATCTCAATATCATCTTTATAAAATAAAACACTTAGTGTTCTAGGATATAAAGGTATACCCGCAACGGGTTAAACTTAGATATAGAGATAATGTTTCTAGTCAAACTTGGTACATTTTAACAGTTTCCTAATTTAAGTACACACCCGAAGGGTAGTTCCTAAACTTAGGTTTCTACGGTTAAAATAGTGACTCTCGTCCTGTTTCCGACTCGCAGATAGATCTTAACTGAAGTTAGTCTCCTGCTAATCAGCAGATTCTGCACATCAGTACATATATTTATGTACCACATCTAGTATCAAAAATCCAATTTTGAAACTAATAGTGAACATGTTTATGACAAACATACTTGAGGCCGGAGCCTTGCCCCGCCTTCACTTCCATCATGTCTGCCTTTTCCATACGACAGTCACGCATCCAGTGACCCCGTTTGCCACAGTTTAAGCAGACATATTGGGATATGTCCTTTGTCTTCCTAGAAGACTGTGATGATTTTGCATTTTCCCCTTTTAGAAGCTCTGGCTCTGCCTCCTTGAGCATAGCCATCAACTCTCCAAGAGTTTACTCTTGGTTCATAATGAACATGCCCCAGCTTTCGGGTAGAGACTATAAGATCAAATCTTTGGTAGTCTCGGCCACGTAGGTAATGCCCAGCTAACCTAGCTGATCGATGTCAGCAATCATCTGCGACACCTAGTGCTCGATAGATGTACACTCTGACAGACACGAGCTTAAGAGCTTATTTGGCAATTTGTACTTCTAAGATCTAAGAATAGATCTATGAAGATCTTTAATTTCATCATCATGGTACAAAGATCTAATCCATAATTTTGACGACGGAATTAAAGAGTCATTGCAGTAAGCATAAAGGATTGAGCACTAAAGTTATCATCACCATGAGTCATCCAAAACTCATGCTCCACTATTTGCTCAACTCCGGGCTTAGGCCTGAGATGTCACTATATCAAATAAAATAACTTCTCAGTTCCCAGGACTATCATGAGGTTCTATTCCCAATCTGAAAATTGGAGCCGTTTAAAGACATTTTCACCAAGGATTATGTTCTAAACTCTAGTCTTTCAGTTATCTTGATTCCAATAGTCCAACTATCCAATCAACGATTTCGGGTACAATCTAATGTAATGATTACTATAGTCTAACTATATAATCAACTATAATTGTTCGGTTATATTCAAATGTATTGATTACTATAATCCAATTATATAACCAACTACAAATGAAGTAGTTTGAATATAGTCCAACTGTTCAATTAAAACATCATTTAAATATTAGTCCAACTAATATATTTATTAATAAATAATGACGAAAATGAAATGAGCGCGTATTGGCAAGTATCTAAACGAAATTGCAAATTTAATACTTGCCTCCCACTATTTTTCGGCGAGCCTCTAACCCTCTGTTGAGTACTCGGGAAACCTAGTTTCCTAGTGGGCTAGGATCCCGTTAAATAACACACAACCTTGACTTTCGCCAACAAGTTGTATGATATTTAACTAGGTAGATCTCTAAGATCAATTGGATCTTATCCAATTCCTAGATCCAGTAGGTGGACATCCAAGACCGAAACATATATCTAATATATGCCAATATATCCGATATATTCCCTAACCTTTTTCCACTGAATCAACTAAGCCTTGGCTTTGGCACAACAAGCTTAATGATTCGAGTTAAGCGGGACCCATTGACCTTGGAAACTTCGTAATCGATGTTAATGGACAAGAAGTGATCTTGACTTTGGCCAACAAATCACAACTTGGACAAGACATGCGATATGGAACAAAGCCTTCATGATTCAAACACCCTTTGCCAAAAATCAATTTAGGCCCATTACGCCCAATTAAAATATTTAAAGGCCCATTTATTATATTTGGACTTTATGGAAATGGTTTTAGGCCCAATTGGATCCAACCAATTATCCTAAACCAAACTTGGCCCAACCAAGCCCATTAAGCGCAAATACAACATTTTTAGCCCAATTCCAAATTAAGCCCAACTAATTAAATTACAATATTCCAAATTTCACAATTTAATTAATTAAAGTGTATAGCCATAATTAATTATTCAAATTAACATTTCCAAAATACCAATTTACATAATTAATCATGCTTTATTTAATCAACTTATGTCCAATACATATTGAAGCAAAATCAATCCCAACATGCTCTTAAGCTCTCGGCAATATGGTGATTTTTATATCAATTTTGATTTCAATTCAATTAAATTATAAACTAATATATCCCATGCATTTTAAACATATCCAATTGTCTAAAATTCAAAAATCACCAAGAGCTAGGGTTCCAATACTTTCGGCCAAGCCTCAAATTTGCGGAAAATTAATCCAATTAATTTTTTCTTCAAATTGATCATGCACAACTCAAAGTTAACATATTATAAGCATGCTCAAACAAACAATTTGAATAAAACATGCTCAAATCAAAAATACCCAAATTAAAGTTTAAGAACCCTAAGTCAATTTCATGCTTAATTTAGGCTCTGATACCATTGTTGGGTTTTCTAGGTCAAACCAAGATCAAATTAAGCAATGAAACATGTGAATACAACAAAGTAAGATGGCAGAAATACTCACTTTGATCGGATTTTGGATGCGTTGAACACAAAAATTTTCCTCCATGTGTGATTCGGCCAAGCCCCTTTGATTTGATCCTGAAGCTCCAAGCTTTGAGTGTTGATTCCAAGCTCAAGGGTTGGTTTCCCTTTCACCTTTGAATGACTCCTTGATGTGTGCTAGCACTTGAAAAATTGCAACAATTTTTCTTCATCTTCTTAGCAAGATCCGGCCAAGCCGAAATTGGGAGAGAAAAATGGCATAATGCCGTGAGGGAGAGAGAGAGAGAGAGGAAGAAGAGTGAATGTGTTGTATTGTATTTTTGAATTCAAAAATCAAATACCATTTACCAATTTTCCAAAAATTGGTACAAGTCATTATCACATCAAACTTTTATAATGCTTGTGTAAGAAACAAGCAACCATCAAATCCCATCTACTTCTATCAATAAAAAGTTGATAAAATTGACTAGGTGATGTGACATGTGGGCCCCACTTGATTCAAATTTGAGTGGGCCCGCAACACATCCCGGGCTCGGGTTCGCTAATTCCAAATTAATGAATTTTCCATTACGACATAATTAAATCAAATATAATTAAATAATTATGCCTAGCAAAATTACTATTCACGTCGCTAGTGAATTAATTCTAAATTAACTCGTTCGCCCGAATTAAAATCTAATTTTAATTTCGCGTCGAAATCCAATTTCGTTTAATATATCGAATATATTATTTTATCGATTAATTCCAAATTAATCGTTCTCTCTCTTTAAATTGTATTTTATCCCAGATAAATTATCTCTGTAATTAATCCTAGATTAATTTTCTCTCTCTTCCAATTAATCCCAGATTAATTATGTTCGAGTCATACGTCATCGGTGAATCTTCGGGAAGCAACCCATGAGATCCTTGGATATGTTGGCAGTAAATCCGGTCATCGGACCATCCGAACACATACGTACCTAGTACTAAGTTTTTACCGATTTACAAGACATGGTTGGCTTCTAGCAAAGCACAATGCCTACCCAATTCTCCAGAAATGTTCTTAAAGGAATATATAATATGTATCAGGCGTAATATACGTAGTATTGCGTATTGCGATCCAGTATCGGATGTCACATGCAAGGCCTGGGGCTGGAATTGTGTCTGCCCCGTATGAAACATATATCGGATCTTTGGTAACTAGTCTCTATAATCGGATAATCATGACCTAGTCATATTATCCCGATGATTGTAGTACTAAAGAGTACTAGTTCTGTATCCTGCGTGATCTTCATCTCCGTATGACTAGAGTGATACTTCCATCTTGACATCACACCCAATACACTAAGATTCTCAATATACCCAGAAGAGGCGTACACAGAACCTGTTAAAGCCCTGGACGACCAAAACCAAAGTATATTGATTGTCGCAAGTATTAACGATGCAAGTCTCAGATTAAGACCAAATACACCTACCCTGATTCAGACTCCAATAGAGACATAGTCATACTACCAATGGGATTCCGATGGGTCTATCCAGAGCGAAGCTGTTTCCGTACCATCAGTAAACATAAACTCATATTAAACTTGCATGAGTATCCAATACCCAAATATATGAGAACTATGTAATTATGCTCCCACAACGCGCACAAGTGCAATACTAGTCTATTCTGTATTATCGATGTAATCTCGATAATACTACGATTAGGGATGTTTTAATGATTAAACCTTAGTGGATTAATACTGTCTCATATCTTATTAATCTGGAGCTAATCATATGGACTTTTATCATTTATATATCCCGGTAATCCAATTACAAATGATAAAAGAGCAATTTCCTTTGTCACATAGTTAATTTGTACAACAACACAATGTTCTGTACAAATAGTGATGTTATGGGTCATAATTGTCCAACAAGAAGATCCAGGTCTTGATCTTGTGCTATGACATTATCTGCGAGCTTGAAGCCACAAATCGTGGTTAGCAACTAGGAGAAAACACTTTTACAGGTCGTCTGGACAAATAATGACGTTGCGGTGCAACAATGTTATATCATCTAGGCTAATGGGAGACCCCCTTATGAGAACATACGATGTACATGTTGAGTGGGGGATATGAAGGACTTGAACTTCAACGCTGGCTATCCGGGTTGTCACAGTATCTTCCTTTCTGAATTTCCCCAGCTGAAGACTATGTTTTATCGCTTCTAATCTCGTTGGGCCTTGAGTAGGTTTCATGAAATGGGCTTTAAAGATTTTAAAACTTTACTTTATTAAAATTGTAGCCCTAGCAAGGTTTTCAAGGCGTCTTTAGGCGGGAATTTAAAGCGCCAAATGGGAGAAGTGTATAAGAGAACCTTGGAAGCTCATTTTTTTCATTCACAAAAACTTCTATTGTTTTCCAAGTTGGGAAAGACTCTCCTCATTTTCAAGGTATTCCTCGCCTCTTCATCGTGTTCTTCATTTTCTTCAAGAATTTATAGGGTAGATTCAAACTTTTATTTGTTGAAGTATGAGTTTTGATCCTTAGGGTTTCTTCCACTTTGAGGAATCATGTTTGAGGTTTAGGTTAGCTTGATCCACACAAGATCGTTTTTAAAAACTCTAGGTTGTTTGTAGATTGAAGTCAGATATCGACTGAAGATTCCATATATTCTAGTGATACCCCAATCAAATGTTGGACAAAATGACCCATAGCGTCACTATTTGCACAGATCATTGTGTTGTTGTAGCAAATTAACTATTTGACAAGGAAATTGCACTCTCATCATTTGTGATTAGATCACCTTAGATATATAAATGAAGAGAGGTCCCTATGATTAGTTCCTGGACTGAGAATGATATGAGACAGTATCAGTCCCGAAGGATTAATCATTAAATATCCCTAGCCGGGGAGTATTATCGAGACTGGACATCGATTAATGCGGAATAGGCTAGTATTGCACTTGTGTGCGTTGTGAGGGCACAACGGCATAGTTCTCATATAGATAAGTATTGGATGCTTATGCAAGTGCGATAGGAGGTCGTGTTTCAACGATGGTACGGGAAACAGCTTCGCTCTGGATAGACCCCTCGGAATCCCATGGTATTATGAATATGTGTCTATGGGAGGCCGAAATCAAGGTAGGTGTGTATAGTCTTAACCTGAGACTTACATCGCTAATGCTTACGACAATCGATATACTTTAGTTGAGGTCGTCTAGGACTCTAACCGGTTCTGTGTACGCCAATGCCGGGTATATTGAGAATCGTAGTGTATTGGATGTGATGTCAAGACGGAAGTATCACTCCAGTCATAGTGGAGATGATGTCACGAGGATACGGTATTAGTGCTCTTAAGAGATGCGCATCCAATCGTGATATTATGACCATGTCATGAATATCCGATTATAGAGACTAGTTACCAGACATCCGATATGTGTTTCGGAACGGGGCAGACACTTATCCAGCCCCAGCCCTAGCACGTGATTATCCGATACTGGGCCGATACGCACAATACATTAGTATACTACGCTTGATATAGATCTTAAATATTCTTAAAAGGATATGTCCGGAGAATTGGGATGACTTGGTGCTTTGCTAGGAGTTGACCTTGTCTCGTAAATCGGTAGAACGTAGTACTTGGTACGTACGTGATTCGGATACTCCGACGACCGTATTTACTGCCAACTTATCCGGAGATCTCATGGGTCGCTTCCCGATAATCCACCGATGACGCACAACTCGCACTCTTGAATAATCTGGGATTATAATAGAAGAGAGAGAAAAATTAATCTAGGATTAATTACGGAGATATTTTATCTAAGATAAAATATCGTCTAGAGAGAGATAACGATTAATTTGGAATTAATCGGTAAATTAAATATTCGATATATTAAACGAAATTAGATTTCGACGCGGAATTAAAATTAGATTTTAATTCGGGCAAACGAGTTAATTTAGAATTAATTCGTTAGCGACGTAAATAATAATTTCGCTAGGCGCAATTATTTATTTAAATTCGATTTAATTAACGTCGCGACGTAAGCTCGGTATTTCGGAAATATCGAACCCGAACGCGTGAGTGTACGTGGGCCCACTTTCATTTGGAAACGTGTGGGGCCCACATGACACATGTCATATTATGCATTATTTAATTCTAATGCATTGCATGAAGATTATGTACAATACACTCAATGGTCTTGCATGGTGTTTGAGTGTTTGACACTCTAACCATTGCATGATTTGTGTCATAATTTATTATCAATTTAATAAATGTTATGGCATAAATATAAATTGATTTTTGGTAAATCATTTTCAATTTTTAACACAACTTCAATCTCTCTCAAATTCTCTCTTCTCCTCACGCCAAACACAAAACTGTGGACTGTTTTTGACTAGTTTGGGCGTGACTTTAGGGGAGCAAGGTTGGTTTTCATGGTGAAAACCGCAAGTGCTAGCACACTACGAGTCTTGCGAAGGTGGTAGGGAGGTTCACCCATGAGGCGGGACTCATCCGACGGAGTTTGGAGCTTCGTTTTGAGACCCGAAACTGCCAAGACAGTGAGCATGGACTGCTGCAGTGGGCTTACAAAGGCAGTGCGTTTTTGGGCTTGATTCGTCTTCAATTCGACATAACCGATCAATGTGAGTATTCCGCTACCTCCGTTGATGTATTCACGCATGTTTTCATGTCTTGATTTGATCTTGGGACCTTAGATTTTACCAACAATGGCATCAAGAGCTAATGTTGCAAGCATGAAATTTTAGGGCTTAAAATTTGGGTAAATGTTTGTTGAGCATGATTTGAGTTAATTGGTTGTTTAAGTATGCTTATAACATGTTTAATTTCATTTTGGTTGGACCAATTTGTTGAAAAATGATTTAGAATTATTTTCCCCAAATTTTTGCATCTTGGCCGAATATGTGACTAATATTGGGTATTTTGATTTTGAGCATGATTTGGTTAAATTGATTAATGAGCATGTTTAAATGATCTTTAATTGAAGATTGATTTGATCAATTTCAACAAAATATGATTGGATCAATTTTGCCCAAATTGGAAGTGTTGGCCGAATGTGTGATGTGTTGGAAATTTGGAATTTTTCATTTTGATTCATTGGATGGGGTGTAATGTTGATGGATGATGTTAATTTGAAGTCAATTAGATTGAATTTTGAATTGAACATAAAATCCCCAAAAATTATCACCTTGGCCGAATGTGTATGTATTTGGGATTCTTGGAATTTTTTGATTTATGATTCATTTGATGAGTTGAAATCATTTAGGTTGATGTTAATTTGAATAGAATTGGATTGGATTTCGAATTGGACAAAAACCCCAAAATCCTTGTGTTGGCCGAATGTGTATGCCCTTTATGTCTTGGTATTTTTGATTTTATGACATTGGATGTGTATGTAATCAAATTGGATGGTGATTTAATGTCGATTGTAGGTTCGATTGGATTGAAACCGAATCGGACAAAATCACCTTCCTTGGCCGAGAGCATTGAAGCATGTATGGGGTTTGATTTTTCATTATGTGTGTTTGACATGTAATAATGAATAAGTATGATTAATTGGACTAATTTAGTGTTTTGGAAATGTTGATTTAGTTGATTAATCATGTAATGCACTTTTGGTAATTAATGTTAAATTGGATTTTTGGATTTAATTAATTGGGCCTAATTTTGGAAATTAGAATTTAAAGTTGTAATTGGGCCTATTGGGCTTGATTTATCAAGTTGGTTTAGGCCAAGTGGATTGGATCCAATTGGGCCCAAAAACCTTAACCATAAAGCCCAATTGCGACTAATGAACCTTTAAAGTTCAATTGGGCCTAATGGGCCAAGATTGATTTATGGGCTTATGGGGTAAATCCCGGATTGGACTTTGGTTATCGGTTTGACCCGAGTTGACCAAAAGTCCACGCCTTAAGAAATCAATCAAAAGCCCATTGGACTTTAATTGAATTGACGTTGGACGTTAATCGGTCTTTGAGACGCGACGCGATTGAATTTGGAATTTAAATCGTAAAAGGTTTATTAAATAAAGTGTAATATTTAATTTAGAATTGAATAGTGAATTAGTATTAAATACATGTTAAATTGGATTTAATTATGTAGAATTTAATTCATGAATTCGTACTTTAAGTACTTATTCGCAAAAACGAGTTTGACTCGAACAAAATCAAATCGTTGTTTGAACATTGGATGATCACTTAATTATCAGATTAATTAATTTGATTAGATTGATTGATAGCATGCTTATGTGTGTGAATACGTGGTTGTGTTGAATGAATAATGTATATCGGATGGATATTAGTCGGGTGGGCAATTTTAGAAATTGTTGTAATAAATTCGATTTATTTAATTGGACCTGCGTGTCCAGCCTTATCACCTTCTTTCTCTTTGTATTCTCTTCTCACCTATTCCCCTCTATATATATGAGGTTTCTTTAGAAGTGTAGTGTAACGGGTAGAAGTAATACTAGTGCTAGCTTGAGTGAGAAAGGGAGAGATTTGATCTAGGATCAATGTGTTAAGTATCCATCCGCATATCATTATTATTTTATTTCATACTCGCTTTATTATGTATTTAGAATGCATGTTTAAGGGTGTATGATGATGAGACCTTAACAAAGATAATTAAATTGGTAGCCAATTTGCACGCGAAAAACCCTCGTTAAATATCAAGCGTTTATTTTCCTTCCATTGAGTGATTCTTACTCAAGATCCGAGATTGGCAGGGGTTGTTGGCCAAAGTCAAGCCCTTGTCCTTCGAAGATGTGTTTTAATCACGAGGCTTTGTTCCATATCGGTGTCGTGTCCAAGTGTGGTTTGTTGGCCAAGTCAAGACCACTTCTTGTCCATTGACATTGATTACGAAGCTTCCATGTCAATGGGTCCGCGCTTGACTGGGATCACTAGGTTTGTTGTGCCAAAGCCAAGGCCTAGTTGATTCAGAGGAAAAAGGTAGGGTATATATTGGATATATAGGCATATATATAGATATATGTTTAGGACTTGGATGTCCACCTACTGGATCTAGGAGTTGGATTAGATCCAATTGATCTTAGAGATCTACCTAGTTAATTATCATACAATTTGTTGGCCAAAGTCAAGATTGTGTGATATTTAACGGGATCCTAGCCCCACAGGAAACACGGTTTCCCGAGTACTCGACAGAGGGTTAGAGGCTCGACGAAAAATAGTGGGAGGCAAGTATTGAATTTGCAACATTCGTTCGAATACTCGCTAAACGCGCTCATCTATATTTTACTCGTCATATTAATCAAAAGTATTAGTTGGACTAATATTTTATGTTGTTTTAAATATATATATAGTTGGACTATATACAAACTCATTCAATATGTAGTTGATTTTATAATTGGATTATAGTAATCAATATAATTGAATTAAAATGATAGTTGATTTTATAATTAGATTATAGTAATCAATATTAAAATTATAGTTGATTAAATAATTGGATTATTGTAATCATTATAATAAATAGTACCTTATTAAAATCAAGAAAGAATTGAAAGGTTGAATATTTAAAATATATAATCCTTGGATTAAATGTTTTAAATGATTTAATTTTCATATTGGGAATAAATAATAGGTTAATTTATTTGATAAAATAACTTATTATGACTAAGCCCATAATTAAGCAAATAGTAGAGCATAAATCTTTGGAAGATTTATGTGATGATGACTTTAGTGCTTAATTAATATACTTACAATAAATCTATCTTTAGATTTAAAAGTATTAAAATTGCAATTAATTGACCAATCTAGTGGAGAAAAGTCAAAGTTTGCAATTGGGCATGTAGCACAAGGTGCACATCATTTCGATATTCTAAAACCCAAGGCTTGGCCAAAGGTTTGTGAAATATTGAAAAGGTAATTGACATATCCCAAAGTGACTACCATTTGGATATGGAAGACACGAAGGAATTAAAGATAGGGAGAGGCTCTAACTTTAAAAATATTTTCAAAGTTATGTTTACTACTAGTATTAAAATTGGATTTTAAATACTTAGTGTGGTACATAATACATATATGTATTGACGTTCAGAATCCGCTGTGGGCTGGATACTGGCTTCAAGCCGAGATTTCTCTGCGAATTGGAAACGGGACGAAAGTCGCTGTTTCGACCGTAGATACCTAAGTTTAGGAACTACCCTTCGGGTGTGTACTTAAATTAGGAAATGTTATAATGTAACTAGTTTGACTAGAGACATTATCTCTATATCAGTGTTTAATCCGATGCGGATAAAACCTTTATATTCTAGAACACTAAAGTGTTTCATTATATAAAGATGATACTGAGATAAATACATTAGATGTAAATAACATAATTTATATTTTGAATATAAATAAAATCTCAAACATATAAATGACAAATAAATAGCTCAATTGATTTGATCAATAGAGACTTATTTGTGGCATTGTTGTCTGGGACACAATTAAACGAGACTCGTATATCCACACTTTTGAAGAGTGGGTACTAGGACTGATTTGACTATTCAAATAAGGTCTACGAATCTAGTTTATTAGGTTAAAAACCTAAAATACTATTTACTTGGTAATAGTAAAAGGGCCACCGATCTGTTAGCCCTATTCATGGTGAAGTAAGTGGGCCCATATCTAGCTAGGCTAGATGTGAACATGAATATTTCGTGACCTTAACGGATGTAGCATCACGTTGTGGTTATGTGTTTCTTTTGAAGAACACAGATCAGAAACTTTTGAAGTTTCGACACGAAGAAAACAAACAGATCGGCTATAGTGTTATTCCGCCACGGTAAGACCGAATGGAAAATACTTAAGCAGTAAGTTTCATATATAATGAAAGAGTACGGTGTTCTTTCATGTGAGGACTCCTCCCGAGACACGTCAGTTAGACAGTGTGTCTGAACTAAAACCGAATTTTGTTGGACATGATAAGGTTTATCACGAGTCGCTCTGAGCTACTATTTCCTTCTACAGGATATGTATTAACAGTGCAAAACTTATTTAGAATAAGGTTCCATATAAATCTGTTTGACAGATATATATATGAACGATATCATGGGAAGGAACAACTTCTCTTTTGCATTCATGATAATTTGGGATGCCAGGCATAAAGTTTGGATGATACCAAACTAAGAACCCAAATTGGATTAGTGCCAATATAGGTTATCCTAGTGGAAACCATAAGTATAGTACTTATAAATCCCACATGAGAACAAAGTGATTGTTGCTCACCATGCGGTTTTCCTGAGAGGAATACCGATATGCAGTGGTCAGTGGGAGGATAGTGATACTCAATGAAAATCGGAGTAATACTATTCATAGCACGAAGTCCTTAATGGAACACAAACAATTCATCTATGATGAATCTGTACCATTAATCTTCAAATACACAAGAAATCGGGTAGATCAGATAGAGTCAGAAAACAACCTAGGGTATGGGTTTCTGATCTAACCTCATTAAGATGTCAATCTTATGGAGGTGTACCATCCGACTACGTTATGAGGAAGTGATACGAGGTATCGACTCCCTGTTATGGCAAAGTGCCATGAGTCCGAAATGGATTCCATGTATAACGACTATTATGGATACTAGTTGTTGTACCACAAGGCGTTGTGCCTATGGTACATTATACGTCTTCAAGGAAGACATACATGGATGACAACATACCAACTTACAAAGCTAGGCTTTTGACGGAAAGGTATCGTTATCAACATTGTGTTAATAACGGTTCAACCTTTTACCTGTTGCCATGGTAAGTCCATTTTGAAGATGCTTGTTGATAACTGTATATTTCATTTATGAAATATGTCAGTTACAAATCAAAATCGCTTTCCTGAAAAGGAAACCTTTTGGAGGATGTTTACAACATCCTGACGATTTTGTATAACTGACAAACAAGGTTTGCGGGTTATTCGATCCATGTTTGGATCAAAGCAAGCATAAGGTTCTTGGAACTGACGTTTTGAAATAATCATAATGGTTTATGATTTAACTCAAAACGAAATAATTCTTGTGTATATAAGGAGGTTAGTGGGAGAGCGCACTGACAGTGAAATTCCCATAAAGCAATTGGTGAAAGCTTGGCTTTCATAGATATTCTTTCAATAGAAATTCTCCGTAGAATTCTGGGGAGTAACAACCTTTATTCAGGGAATAAAGATCTACTGGGATAGATTTGGAGTTGTTAACACTCCTGGGAAATTGTACATTTAAAATGTACTTGTATTGGTGTCTCATACGCTTCGAGCATATGGAGTCACAATCAGGTCAATCCAAGTGATAGTCACTGGATTGAATTTAAGGACATCTGTTAGTATCTTAGAGAACTAAAGATGTTGTCTTAAACTATGGAGAAGGAGAACTTGAAGTGACTGGGATCACTACTGCAAGTTTCCAAAACGATTAAATACTACGGTACTAGAAAGTTTGAATAACGGGACAGTGAGCTGGAAATATTCCGAGCAAGATAACTGCTGCCGAATAAACAACAAATGTGGATTATTGCTGCATCTGAGGCAGCAATAGAAGCCATTTGATCGATAATAAATCTAATTAGATTAGATATAATTCTGTTAGCAGCTGAGCTAGGCGTCAGCACAGGCTAAAGAATTAAAGGTCTCATCAACGATCCAGATATATACTTCTATATCATCTGATTCGTTCGGATCATACATCGTGGCGATGTGATGATCGTGTAAATCGCGTCAGACGATAATTAAGCAAATCCGCTGACGAAAACCTTTCCTCAGCAATTTGAGCGAACCGTACATAGTTCGGGTGTTAGACACTCGAGTGACTGGCTATGTGCCAAGTGGGAGATTGTTGGACAAAATGACCCATAGCGTCACTATTTGCACAGATCATTGTGTTGTTGTAGCAAATTAACTATTTGACAAGGAAATTGCACTCTCATCATTTGTGATTAGATCACCTAATATATAAATGAAGAGAGGTCCCTATGATTAGTTCCTGGACTGAGAATGATATGAGACAATATCTGTCCCCGAAGGATTAATCATTAAATATCCCTAGCCGGAGTATTATCGAGACTGGACATATAATGCGGAATAGGCTAGTATTGCACTTGTGTGCGTTGTGAGGGCACAACGGCATAGTTCTCATATATATAGAGTATTGGTGCTTATGCAAGTGCGATAGGAGGTCGTGTTCACCGACGGTACGGGAACAGCTTCTCGGATAGACCCCTCGGAATCCCATTGGTATTATGAATATGTGTCTAATGGGAGGCCGAAATCAAGGTAGGTGTGTATAGTCTTAACCTGAGACTTACATCGCTAATGCTTACGACAATCGATATACTTTAGTTGAGGTCGTCTAGGACTCTAACCGGTTCTGTGTACGCCAATGCCGGGGGTATATTGAGAATCGTAGTGTATTGGATGTGATGTCAAGACGGAAGTATCACTCCAGTCATAGTGGAGATGATGTCACGCAGGATACGGTATTAGTGCTCTTAAGAGATGCGCATCCAATCGTGATATTATGACCAGGTCATGAATATCCGATTATAGAGACTAGTTACCAGACATCCGATATGTGTTTCGGACGGGGCAGACACTTATCCAGCCCCAGCCCTAGCACGTGATTATCCGATACTGGGCCGATACGCACAATACATTAGTATACTACGCTTGATATAGATCTTAAATATTCTTAAAAGGATATGTCCGGAGAATTGGGATGACTTGGTGCTTTGCTAGGAGTTGACCTTGTCTCGTAAATCGGTAGAACGTAGTACTTGGTACGTACGTGATTCAGATACTCCGACGACCGTATTTACTGCCAACTTATCCGGAGATCTCATGGGTCGCTTCCCGATAATCCACCGATGACGCACAACTCGCACTCTTGAATAATCTGGGATTATAATAGAAGAGAGAGAAATATTAATCTAGGATTAATTACGGAGATATTTTATCTAAGATAAAATATCGTCTAGAGAGAGATAACGATTAATTTGGAATTAATCGGTAAATTAATATATTCGATATATTAAACGAAATTAGATTTCGACGCGGAATTAAAATTAGATTTTAATTCGGGCAAACGAGTTAATTTAGAATTAATTCGTTAGCGACGTAAATAATAATTTCGCTAGGCGCAATTATTTATTTAAATTCGATTTAATTAACGTCGCGACGTAAGCTCGGTATTTCGGAAATATCGAACCCGAACGCGTGAGTGTACGTGGGCCCACTTTCATTTGGAAACGTGTGGGGCCCACATGACACATGTCATATTATGCATTATTTAATTCTAATGCATTGCATGAAGATTGTGTACAATACACTCAATGGTCTTGCATGGTGTTTGAGTGTTTGACACTCTAAACCATTGCATGATTTGTGTCATAAATTTATTATCAATTTAATAAATTTTATGGCATAAATATAAATTGATTTTTGGTAAATCATTTTCAATTTTTAACACAACTTCAATCTCTCTCAAATTCTCTCTTCTCCTCACGCCAAACACAAAACTGTGGACTGTTTTTGACTAGTTTGGGCGTGACTTTAGGGGAGCAAGGGTTGGGTTTTCATGGTGAAAACCGCAAGTGCTAGCACACTACGAGTCTTGCGAAGGTGGTAGGGAGGTTCACCCATGAGGCGGGACTCATCCGACGGAGTTTGGAGCTTCGTTTTGAGACCCGAAACTGCCAAGACAGTGAGCATGGACTGCTGCAGTGGGCTTACAAAGGCAGTGCGTTTTTGGGCTTGATTCGTCTTCAATTCGACATAACCGATCAATGTGAGTATTCCGCTACCTCCGTTGATGTATTCACGCATGTTTTCATGTCTTGATTTGATCTTGGGACCTTAGATTTTACCAACATCAAAATGTATGTTGATTCGCCCCATAGGGTCTATTCACCCATTTTTTCGGCTGGGAATGAGACCAATACTGAAGAGTCAAATGGGAGCCTTCTAGGAGATAGGATTTTGGTGAGAGTAAAACCTCTTTTGGCAATACCCAAGGATGTCGCTCCTTTAAGGTTTGTAGCAGCTGAATGGGAGGCGAGTGGAATCCCTAGCACTAGTGACCAGCATATTAACGAAGAACCCTACAAGTTGAGTGACTGAACAAGCTATGAGGAAAATGAAGGTAAAATATAGGTTTCCACAATCAATTGAAGTGAGATAGCCTCGTCGAATGAGAGGATTGATTTCAAGATACCAGGGTGGATTGGGTTCTACAAGCGACCTTTTACAGATGCAATGAGATTCCTAATACCGAGGCTAATATGAATGTACTGGAACACTATGAGTTAGCCCCGTCGTAGTTGATGCCCAATATTTGGCGAGTGTTATTGGCGGTTGAGTGCATGGCGTACGAGTTAGGGATTAGGTTTGAGGTGAAAGACTTTTTATACAGTACTATTTGAAGGAACACTTGATCGAGAATAGAAGATACCATTTGTTACTTCGTTAAAAAAAAGAACATCTAGTAGTAGGATTGACTACGAATGACCGAGGAGATTGGCATAAATTTTATTTCTTTGTGAGGGGAAAGAACATTTTTGGGTCGACTGAACCTGGTTGTATCCCTGAATACTAGAATATATCAAGTGGATATGTATTTTTCTTAATAATATCAAATTATTGATTTGTCACTCAACTAACGTTCATCATCTTCTTATTTTTCAGGTTCATATTGAAACTGAGGTGTCATAGCGAACACCAGATATTTATTAAGTCTACATGCGCCAGAAAGGAATTGGAAGGCCGTGTTAGAGAAGAAGAGGTTTAGGTCGACTCCATTGTGGAAGGAGGTTTTTGATACCTAAGGTACCTCATTGGCCCTGACTAAATTAATTATGGATGTTATTCTGGGTACTTGGGCGTGTCAACTCGTGTAGGAAGATCTTTTGTTTTTGAAGCCTCTAACACCTAAAAGGATTTTATGCACAGTAGAAATTATGGCTGGTCGTTTCAAGCTCCCAATAGTTGATGAGATGATGGCAAAAATGAGAAGTAAGAAAGCCAATGGGAAAGAGGTTGAAGTAGTGCTAGAGCTTCCTTCGACCAAAGATACTGTTCCTTCAAAGCTTCATTATGAACAAACTGCGAGAATATCGACTGCGGCTGGCCAGTCTTCAAAATATAGGAAACCCTTGATTGACCCTGAGGAAGATCTGGAGAACTATGTGATAAAGATCCCACGGGGTACGACCGTCATATCAGATCTTTCTAACTTATCTGGGTTCATCGAATGACTTCTACTCGAGGAACATGAATGTCGACTGATGACCTTGGGTCCTATAGAGTCGGTGAAGAGGGTCGTTGCTCGCTCTTACAAGGTAACCTTTGAATCACATTCTTTCAATTTTATCAAATGAGATGGTTTGCTCCTCTTAAAATCCTTAATCTTTTGTAGACTATAGAATACGTCATTTATCAGCAGAAATATGCAGAAGCGAGACAGAGAATGGTGAAGGATGTGGAGAAGTCGAACATGGCACAGAGGAAGGATTTAGTGGAAGCCAAGTCGGCAATGGAGGAAATGAAGAAGAAGATGAATGAGGTCTAAAGTGCAGCAAATGAGGCTAAACCAATCTTGAGGCATGAAAGAGAGGCATCGTCTGCTGAAATCGAGGTCTGCAAGAAATATTTGAAGGTAGTGGAAATGGAGAAAGATGAATTGGTTGAACAGATCGAAGGAAAGAAGTTCCATAATGCAGTAATTTTTTGTATGGGAGCATAATACTTGGAACCCACAGAAGTGGATAGGAATGAATGAAAGAATCAAAGCAGACCTCTCTCTATCGACTGAGGGTGGAGATGATGAAGAGGGCGAGGAGCTTGGTTCAAGAGAAATGGTGGTGAAGTGGTTATTTGAGGAGTTCTTGCGGAGAAGGAGCTTCAGGGTGTTGCTGAGGCAGTTGAAAAGGTAGGACATGAGTCTACTGTACACACATTTATAGAGGCCCAGAGTAAAACTATTCAAAAGTTTGAGTCATTGATAGCTCAAGTAGTTAAAGAAAATAAGGAGATAAAAAGTCAAGTCTCTAAATTGACTAACGTCTTGAGTGTTCAAGAACCAAGAAAATTTCCATCTCAGGCTCAACCAAATCCACAAGGGAAACACATGGTACATGTTGACCATGATGCATCCAATGTAAAAGTTGTTAATGCCATAACCACTCGGAGTGGTAAAGACATAAATGTGCATGATACTTCCAACACTAAAGGTGCAACCAAAGATAGTAGTACAAATACTCCTCAGGAAGAACAAGTAACACAGAACCCAGTTCGAGTACCTTTCCCTCAAGCTCTTAGGCCTACAGCGAGAGCTATAGACCCTAATGGTGAGATCCTATAACATTTAAAGCAAGTAAAGATTAACATTCCTCGGTTACATGTGATCAAACATGTTCCCACATATGCGAAGGTTTTGAATGATCTATGCATCGTGAAGAGAAAACATCATGTGAAGAAGATTGCATTCTTGACAGAACAAGCAAGTGCAGTGATTGAGCAAAAGGCCCCACCAAAATACAAAGATCCAGGATGTCCCACTATTACTTGCCACATTGGCACATATGAGTTTTGTAAAGCTCTATTAGATTTAGGTGATAGTGTTAATCTCATGCCATATTCTATCTATATGCAGCTAGGACTTGGAGAGATTAAACCTACATCTATGGTTTTATAGTTAGCTGATCGCTCCATGAGAACACTGTGAGGAGTAGTTGAGGATTTTTTACTATAATTCGATAAATTCTACTATCTTATTGATTTTCTGATTTTAGATACTTATTCTGTGGTTAAAACTGGGTCAAAAATTCCTCTCATCTTAGGTAGACCTTTTCTTGCTACAACTAATGCCCTTCTTAATTGCAGGAATGGTCTCATGAAGTTATCATTTGGGAACATGACATTGGAAGTGAATATTTTTTCACGTCAGGGAACAACCGCAAGTAGATGATGAATGTCATCATACATACCTGATAGACAAAGTCATGCCAGAAATAGCCTCCATACAACATGAATCTAACCCTCCCAAACCAAAACTGATCCTAAATAACCATCAAAAGAGGAAAATAAGAGTTAGTGCATATTTGAAGATGATCAGTGGAAAGTTAAAAAGGTGGGAGAGCCAATTTGGCCATATGTGCAGCCTAACATTTCAACCATCAATAGACCCCGGGGGATCCATGGATGAAAAGCCACAGCCAGGCAAAAACTCTTTTTCATGTCTTAATTAATAGTGGATAACAAAGAAGAAAGAACATGGGATTACCTGGTCCGTTGCGTGGAAGCCATCATGACCACTTGGATGGTTACGTCTGGCTGAAGATGTTAAACTTAGCACTGGTAGGGAGGCAACCATTGCATCTATATTTATTTTATTTTTATTTTGTTTTGTTTTTTTCTTTACTTTAGTTCTATTTTATTATGTGCTAATTGCATGTTTATTATTTACATGAGTATATATGCAGGCGTTAACGCAACCTACACAACCCACACTACCAAAGTCTCACCAGCATAAGCCTGATCAACTTCATGCATGGTAGTGTTGTTCCTTCATCTTGTTTCTTTATATTTATCTTACATTGAGGACAATGCAAGTTTTAAATATGATGGTGTACGCATGTAAGGATAATACCTGTTATAAATAAAATTTTAAACATTTTTACTTAGTTTTTAGTCCTTAATACTAAAGCATAAGTCCAATGATGAATATTGTCTGCATTAGGATTAAATCTTAGAAACGATAAGTTCTTTAATGTACTTTTATCTGATTCCTTAAGTAATTGATTTAAGTTAGACTCGTAAGCACTTAACAATGAGTTTTTAGCAGTGAAAACATAGATAGTTGGCAAAGTGACTAGTTGAAGAAATTGCATGTCGATGAATGACTGTTTACTTAGATGTCTATCCTGACTTGCTAGTGTCATGATGTATGGTATGGTTAAAAATAAAAAATAAAATAAAATAAAAAGAAATTAAGTAATCTATAATCGATAAGCATGAAGCTACCCATGGGCGAGTGTTAGGACCACCATGAGGAGAAATGCTACCTTAAATGGTAGTTGTGTTGAAACAAAAAGAAAAAGTTGAAAAATAAAAAAAAATAAAAAAATAAAAAAGATCATTCCATATTGAGAACAGAAAGGCAATTACGAAGTGCATTTGAGATATCTAGGTTGGTTTGACCCATCGAATCTCAATTTTTAAAAGAAATCACTGAGTTGGCTTACCTAAGAGTCAAGCTGTGAATAAACCTTTACACACACACACTATGACTCTGGCTTAGATGATTTATTCAAAATTTAGATTTGAGCTACATTTGAGTACTTTGAATGTTCACTGATTTTATTGCTAGGCATTCTTTGAGGACAATAATATGTGTAACTATTGGGACTATTTCATTTTGTTATTTTTGCATGATTGCATATGTTTTGAATGACGTTTGTGGATATCATCACTATAAGTCCTCACGAGACTATAACTCGTCCACTAGGGTCGCCTAGCGGTTTAAAGGTATATTGCATGCCCTAAATGCAATCGCGATCTCTACGAAAGTGGATTAGATAGTTTTTATTTATTTCTTTTTAATTTAGTTTAGTTCTTATTTTCTTTTTGCGCTTGAAGTTATATGGACTAGCAATAAGCTGGTTGGGGGTTGTGATAAGTGCATGAAAATGTTTTTTAAACATCACTGATTCGGCTTTAGTATCAAGTATTTAATCTTAATTGTATTTTATTTTATGTTTTGTTTTTAGAAAGCAATGGAACATGGATCTTGGAGCAATTGTACGTGTTTTGGGACCTTACGGACGCATCAGAAGCATGAGGGAAGAGCGGAAAATATGTAAACCAGCAACCAGATTTTATGTCACGCGTCGCGACGCCAGACGCCCATCTTCTGGCGTCGCGACGCGCATTCAGCAGAATTGTTTCATACAAAATGTCCAAGAGTTTGGCGCCATAACGCCACTTTCTGGCACCGCGGCGCCCCGGTAAAGTTCCAGAATCTTAATTTAGTCGTGTTTTACATGTACAATAACTCCAGGACTTCCTTATATATACCCAAGCTCGTCCAAAACCCTAAGAAATGAGAAGAAATACAAAACAAAAAGTTTAAATCAAATATTTGAGAGAGAATAACGAGGAAGCTTCAGGCCAGACAATATGTCTCTCCGATCTCTTCAGGCTATGTTTCCTTCTTCTATGGAGAACTAATCTCCTAGGCAAAGCTAGGGATGGACTCTTGTACTTAACTTCTTATTTTCATGTTTTTGATTCCTGAATGATCTTCAACATTTAATATAATTGATATCTTTGTATTCTCTCTATCTTTTGATTATAATGAATCCAGAGATTGTGTTTTACTAATCTTCATATATGAATAGTCATACTTTTTCTATGTGTGATTGGGGAACCCAGTTGTAACTGGTATTGTTATTTTAAGAGTTAATCTTCTGCTGCAGTATTTTCTATGGGTATATCATCAACGTTAGATAGGTCATAACGATGACATAGTGTGTTGTTAACATAGATAAAGCAATTCATCAATTACCTTAGAATTTATTATGTTTTGAATTGAAATATCTTCCGATTGTTGGTTTGGGATGTGAAACCCTTAATTGAGTGATAAAAGAAATCAACTACTGAATATAAAGACTTGATTAAAGGGGATTCCCGACGCTTTGTTGTTTTTTTCTCTTGATAATTCTTACGTATCTTTCATAGTTTTTAATCTAAACGGCCAATTAAATCATTTTCTTTAATCAAGTTATTGCTAACATTTTCTTTAAGTGACTTAGTTCATTTGTAACAATCTCTCTGAGGAATCGACACCCCAACTATAATGTGTTAACCACAAGTACTTTTTGGGCATAATCAAATTTTGGCGTCGTTGCCGGGGAGACGGTTTGCAATCAAAAGGAGCAGGTTTGCTTGGTCAACAATAAAGCATGTAACTTCATTCCATCTTTATTTTTTTCTGTTTTATTTTGGTTTTAGTCTTAGTTTATATTTTTATTTTTAGTTTCAATTCTTTTTATTTCTACTTCTTATTTTACTTGTGTTTGAGTGCATGCCTAGACTTAGGGATAGATTTGGCAGATTTTTTAGAATTGAAGAGGAAAGTTCAGATTCAGATTCATATATTTGAAACCTTTTTGCCACACCACCTAGATCTAGAACACACAACATAAGTGATTTTGAGAGACCACCCATTATGACACTTGAGGAGTACCTTCATCCCACTCACACAGCTACACCATCATGCATAATGTTTCCTCATAATCCACCTCATATAGACTTTAAACCTGGAATGATACAGTATCTCCCAACCTTTCATAGTTTGGAAAATGAGAACCTTTATGTGCATATTAGGGAGTTTGAAGAGGTTGTAGCAACCTTCCATAACCGATTTGGGACTACAAACATAATTAGACTTAAGTTATTCCATTTTGCCCTTAAGGATAGAGCTAAAAGCTGGTTGTATTCTTTGAGACCTCGTTCAATAGGATCATGGGGTGAGATGACACAAGCATCTTTCAAAAAATAGTTCCCACACCATAAGACTAATTCTTTGAAAAGACAGATCTCTACATTCTCCCAGAAAGATAGTGAAACCATTTATCAAACTTGGGAGAGGTTTAAAGAGATGTTAGCTAGTTGTTCTCACCATAGGTATGAGAGTTGGCTCATAATAAGTTACTTTTATGACGATCAAACCCCTAGAGAGCGCCAATTCGTTGAGACAATATGCAATAGTGAGTTTATACGAATTGACCCTGACGAGGCTATCGAGTACTTAAATGACCTAGCCAAGAAATCTCACACTTGGACTTGACCTAATTCCATGAATAGCATTGATAGGACATGTTCCACTCCTTCTAGCGGAGGCATACACAACTTTAGGGAAGAGTATAATCTTAAAGCCCAGGTTGGGCTATTAACTAGAGAGATATGAGCTTTAAAAGCCAAAGATAGCAAAACTATGCATGCGGTAGCCCAGTTAGAACCTCAATGGGTATGTTTTATGTGTAAGAGAATTGACCATCTGGCCCAAGAGTGTCATTTATATGGTGAGATGAGGGAAACATATGAGGAACAATGCAATGCCTTAGGGATGTACAAGAAACCTTATACACCGTATTAAGATACTTATAATCCTGGTTGGCGGAACCACCCAAATTTCAGTTGGAAACATGAGTCTCAATAGCCCAATCAAACATCACAGCCTAGAAGTTACAATGCTCCCAGTATCCCACACCTACTATTCTTAGAAACTCTTTAGAAGACACTGTGCACGCATTTATAGAGGCCCAGAGTAAAACTAATCAAAGGTTTGAGTCATTGATAGCTCAAGTGGTTGAAGATAATAATGAGATAAAGAATCAAGTCTCTAAATTGACAAACTTCTTGAGTGTGCAAGAACCAGAAAAATTTCCATCTCAGGCTCAACCAAATCCACAAGGGCAACACATGGTACATGTTGACCATAATGCATCCAATGTAAAAGGTGTTAATGCCATAACTACTCGGAGTGGTAAAGAGATAAATGTGCAGGACATTTCCAACACTAGAGGTGCAACCAAAGATAGTAGTACAAATACTCCTAAGGAAGAACAAGTAACACAGAACCCAGTTCAAGTACATTTCCCTCAAGCTCTTAGGCCTACTGCGAGAGCTACAGACCCTAATGGTGAGATCCTAGAACATTTAAAGAAAGTAAAGATTAACCTTCCCCTGTTACATGTGATCAAACAGGTTCCCACATATACGAAGGTTTTGAAGGATCTATGCATCGTGAAGAGAAAACATCATGTGAAGAAGACTGCATTTGAGATATTTAGGTTAGTTTAACCCATCAAATCCAAATTTTTAAACAAAATCATTGAGTTGGCTTACTTAAGAGTCAAGTTGTGAATGAACCTTTAGACACACACACACTATGAGTCTGGCTTAGATGATTTATTCAAGAATTTAGATTTGAGCTACATTGAGTACTTTGAATGTTCTCTGATTTCATTGCTAGGCATTCTTTAAAGAAAATAATATGTGTAACTATTGGGACTATTTCATTTTTTTATTTTTACATGATTTCATATGTTTTGAATGACGTTTGTGGGTATCGTCACTGTAAGCCCTCACGAGACTATAACTCGTCCACTAGGGCCGCCTAGGGGTTTAAAGGCTTATTGCAAATGCTAAATGCAATCGTGATCCCTACGAAAGTGGCTTAGATATTTTTTATTTATTTATTTATTTTTAATTTAGTTTAGTTCTTATTTTCCTTTTGCGCTTGAATTGCTAGGGACTAGCAATATGCTAGTTGAGGGTTGTGAAAAGTGCATGAAAATGTACTTTAAACATCACTAATTCAGCTTTAGTATCAAGTATTTATTCTTAATTGTAGTTTATTCTATTTTTTGTTATCAGGAAGCAATAGAACATGTATCTTGGACCAATTGTACGTGTTTAGGGACCTTACGTAGGCATCAGAAGCACGCGGGAAGAGCGAAAAACGTGCAAAACATCAACCAGATTTTATGTCGCTAGTAGCGATACCCACCTTCTGGCATCGCGACGCACCTTCAGTACAATTGTTGCATATAAAATGGCTGAGAGTTTGGTGCAGTAACGCCACTTTCTGACGCCGCGGTGCCCCGACAAAGTTCCAGAATCTTAGTTTTGTCGTTTTTTACATGTACAAAGACTCTGGGACTTCCATTTATATACCCAAGCTCGTCCAAAACCCTAAGAAATGAGAAGAAATACACAACAAATAGTTTAAATCACATATTTGAGAGAGAAGGACGAGGAAGCTTAAGGCCGGACAAGATGTCTCTCCGATCTCTTAAGGCTATTTTCCTTCTTTTATGGAGAACTAATCTCTTAGGCAAAGTTAGTGATGAACTCTTGTACTTAACTTCTTATATTCATGTTTTTGATTCCTGAATGATCTTCAATGTTTAATACAATTGATATCTTGTTATTCTCTATTATCTTTTGATTATAATGAATCCAGAGATTGTGTTTTACTAATCTTCATATAGGAATAGTCATGTTTTTTCTATGTGTGATTGGGGAACCCAGTTGTAACTGGTATTGTTTTATTATGAGTTAATCTTCTGCTGCAGTATTTCCTGTGGGTATATTGTCGACATTAGATTGGTCATAACGATAACATAGTGTGTTGTTAACATAGAGAAAGCAATTCATCAATTACCTTAGAATTTAATATGTTTTGAATTGAAATATCTTCTGATTGTTGGTTTGGTATGTGAAACCTTCAATTGAGTAATAAACGGAATCAACTACTAAATATAGGGACTTGATATAAGAGGGATTCCCGACGCATTACTGTCTTTATCTATTGATAATTCTAACGGATTTTTCATAGTTTTTAATCTAAACAGCTAATTAAATCCTTTTCTTTAATTAAGTTATTACTAAAGTTTTCTTTAAGTGAATTAGTTCCTTTGTAACCATCTCTCTGAGGAATCGACATTCCAACTATAATGTGATAACCGTAAGTACTTTTTGGGCGTAATCATTTGGCCTCAATCCATTTGGAGTAGTAGTCTGTAATTGTAAGAATATAGACTCGTTGTCCTGGGGCGGTTCAGAGTTTTCTGATGATATCCATCCCCCACTTCATGAATGGCCAAGGATAAAGAATAAGATTGAGCCTTTCTGGGAGTAGATTCGAGACCGGGGTGAACCTCTTACACTCCTCACATCTACGAGTGTAGTCTGCAGCATCGGCTTGCATGGTTGGCCAATAGTATCCTGCAGTGTGGGCTCGGCATACAAGGTTTCTTCCTCTAGAGTGATTACCACATTCTCCATGCAATTCTGCCAATACATAGCCTGCTTCCTGGGGAGTTAGGCACTTGAGGTATGGCCCGGAGAAAGACCTCTTCAGGAATTGGCCATCATAGAGAGCGAACCTTGCAGATTGTCGTTGAATCTTCCGGGTCTCAATTTTGTCTACTAGGAGCGTACCGTCTTACAAGTATCCTACTATTAGAGTCATCTATGAGTCAGTCGGAATGATTGGGGCGATGAGCTTGGATTCCCCCTTCCAGGGGGCTGGCCATTGTAAGTATACTACTGGAATTGATTGCGATTTTTCTCCCTATATTGTTGAACCGAGTGTGGGTAAAGCATCCGCATGAGTATTCTCAATCCTAGGAACTTGTGATATTGTGATTTCCTCAAATGGCAATGGAATTTCCTTAAACTTTTGTAAGTTAGAGGCCATTTTTGGATCCCGTGGTTGATATGACCCTTGGAATTATTTAAAAATTAGTTAGGAATCTGACTTGACTTCTACCTTCCTGGCTCCCAATTCCTTGGCCAAATTTGATTCAACTATTATAGCTTCATACTCAGCTTCATTATTGGGGACTTTGAAGCCACACTTGACAGCTTGTTGTATGGTGTCGCCTTCAGGGGTGGTGAGCACAATTCCCAACCCGCATCCAAGTTTTTTGCTGAGCCGTCGACTATAAGTTTCCGTGCATCTATTGATAGGACGCATTGGACTTCCAAATCAATGGGGATTTGTAGGCTGGGGCTGAAGTCAGCCACGAAGTCTGCTAATGCTTGAGATTTGATCGTGGTCCGTGGCTGGTTAGTGATGTCTTATCTCCAAGCTCCACGGCACATTTCGTTAGTCTCCCAGAGAGCTCGGGTTTATAGAGAATGCTCCTCAAGGGGTAGGAAGTGTAGACAATGATTAGATGCCCTTAGAAGTAGGGGCGTAGCTTCCGGGTGGCAGTAATCAAAGTAAGTGTCAACTTCTCCATTTGGGTGTAGCGGGTCTCCGCGTCGAGTAAGGCTTTACTCACGTAATAGACTGGAAGTTGTGTTTCTTCTTCATTTCTAATCAAGACCGTACTAATAGCTCATTCCAAAACTCCTAGATAACGGTTGAGTCTCTCTTTGTCGACTAGTTTAGAAAGAAGTGGTGGAGTTGTCAAATACCTCTTAAGTTCCTTTAAAGCTTCTTCGTAGGCTGGGGTCCATACAAATTTCTTTGCTTTCTTGAGGGCAAGGAATAACAAAAACTTTTGTCTGTAGACTTGGAGATGAACTGGTTCAAAGCTGCGATCTTTCCTATAAGTCGCATGACATCTTCTAGGTTGGTGGGAGAGGGAACGTCAAGGAAAGATTTTATATGATTCGGGTTGGCTTCAATAACCCGTCGAGTGACCAAATAACCAAGGAATTTACCTAAAAAAACATCGAAGGCGCATTTTGCAGGGTTTAGCTTCATGCCATACTTCCTCATTATATCGAACGCCTGCCTCAAATGCTCTAGATGTTGCTCAGCCTCCAATGATTTCACCAACATGTCATCTTTGTAAATCTCCATAGTTTTCCCAATGTGTTGGGAGAACATCTTGTTGACTAGTCGCTGGTAGGTGGCTTTTGCATTCTTGAGTCTAAATAACATCACCTTGTAGCAATAGATACCTTTGTTGGTGACAAAAGTTGTCTTCTCTTGGTCGTTTAAGCGCATGAGGATTTGATGGTATAGCCTGAATACACATCCATGAAAGTCAACAGTTCGTGCCTCGTTATAGGATCGACCTTTGAATCTATATGAGGCATTGGGAACGAATCTTTTGGACATGCTTTGTTCAAATCTATGAAGTCGATGCAAACTTGCCACTTCCTATTCTTCTTTCGAACTACCACAACGTTCGCAAGCCACTCTGGATATTGAACTTCTCTAATGGCTCCATTTTGTAAAAGCTTCTGAACTTCCTCATCGATGACTCGATTCCTATCAGAAGCGAACTTTCTTCTCTTCTATCTTATTGGGGGGTAGTCTGGATCCACGCGCAACTCGTGGGTTATCATCTCGGGGTCTATCCCGGTCATATATTCATGTGACCATGCAAAGCAGTCGTGTCGCTCCTTGGGTAAGTTAATTAAATCTGAGCGTAGTTTGGGCTCAAGATAGGCCCCAATTTGAGCTTTATGGTCTGCAATCTAGGGGTGAATCTGGACCTCGTCGAGTTCCTCAATGTTGGGTTGATTTTGCTTGGACTCATGAGATCCTTCCTGTAATTGCTATGCTGACTGATGCTTTGCTTTTATAGTCATTTGATAACATCTTCTCGAGACGAGCCGGTCCCCTTTAATCTCTTGGATGCCCTACCCGTTGGGGAGCTTCAATATTTGATGATAGGTGGAAGAAACCACCCTCATATCATGGATCCATGGTCAACCAACAATCAAATTGTAGGCTGAGGGGCAATCCAGGACCAATAATGTAGTGATTTTGTTGACCCCCTCAGCGTTTACTGGAAGAGATATTTCTCCCAATGTAAACTTCTGCTCCCCACTGAAACCTATCAGCACAATCGAACGTCGTGTGATCTTGTCCAACTCGGCCCCCATATCTGTCAGGGCAGCGATGAAGATAATATTAGATGAGGATCCTATATCAATTAACACCCGTTTAAACATAAAGTTAGCAACTTGCAAGGATATTACTAGGGCATCGTGATGTGGATTCTTTCGACTAGAGCTGCTATCGTCTGAAACTTTGATTGCCAGATTGGTGACTACTCCGTTTATTGATATTGTAGGATGGGGAATTTCTACTACAGTTGCTCTCGAATGTCGGTTGGCAGCTAAGTATGAGACACCACTGACCTCAGTTACGCTTGAAATAAAATTTATTGTATTATTTATTGGAGATGGTGGTGTGTGGCCATCTCCTCATTCGTCTTTTTCGTCTTTTCAGGCCAAAGTAGCCTTGTCTTTCTCGGTAAGCAAGTCCTTCAAATAGCCTTTGTTCAATTACTCTAGAACTTCTAAACTTAGGGCCACGCAGTCAGCCATTGTATGACCGTAGTCACGATGAAATTCACACCATCTGCTTGAATCTTTCTTGGTGGGCCCGTCGCTGGAGCGTGGGGGCCATTCCACTTCATTTCCTATCTTTTTGAGGACTGAGACCAATTCCCTTAGAGAAACGGCGAAGTTGTAGTCTGGAAGTATTAGCCTATTTGGGGAAGCCCGATCTTGGACCCGATTAGGTAAGGGTCAGCGGTCAAAATCCCAATTGGAAGGGTGATGACCTCTCATTAGTTGAACTCTTCTGTCGACTGGCTGCGTAGCTCTGCTAGTGAATTTTTTTGATCGCTGGGGAGGGTTCGGTATCCTTTTGCTGTGTAGATTGGAGGAGAAGTCTCTCTTCTAATTTCTCTTATCCTCTTCCCATCTGATCTCGATTTGGGCTCGGGCCAAGACTTGATCCATAGTGTAGCACCGGAACTTTGTTAACTTTTTATAAAGCCCAATGTCCACTAATAGCCCATTCTTGAAAGCTTCAACAGCTGTTGGATGAAGGAGATCTGGAATGGAAATTATTTCCTTGTTGAAGCGCACTACGTAGCCTCGTAGAGACTTTATCTTCCTCTATTGAATTACATTGAGGTCGTTTGCAGTTTTCTCAAGCTTATAGGAGCTAGTGAACTGCTCAACAAATTTATCTGCCAATTCTTGATACGACCCAGTGGTTCGGTAGGGAATATTGATGAACTAATTGAATGCGAGGTCTGCCAACGTCTCTTTGAATCCTCTACATAGCCTGGCTTCCCACTGGTGTGGGTCTAGACCTGTGGACATCATCTTGTATTTGTAGTTGTAGTAGATCACATGGTCGTCTGGGTCTGTAGATCCGTCGTATAGTTTCATATTTGGAGGGCTAAACTTCCTTTGGAGCTTGATGAATACTAAAAAGTGCATATTTATTAGACGATAAGTTAATCATTTTACATTTATAGTTTCACTAATCTCCTTAAATTGACACATTTGTGAAATAATATTTTAAAGTTATGCTTTGAGTGCTTTAACTGTGTTATTTTATATTTTTATCAGGAAAAATACTGCTCGGAAGCTCGACGGGACAAATCAGACGTGAAAAAGAAAAACAGAAATTCTGCAAGCACGTCGTAAATTCTATAAGCATGTCGTAAATTCTGCAAACAAGTCGTAAATTCTGCAAGCACGTCGTAAATTCTGCAAGCACGTCGTGACACGTGGAGCCTTTACGACGCGACACGTGTCCCCAATGCGGCTTCACCATTCTCTGACACGTGTCCCCAATGTGGCTTCACTATTCTTTGACACGTGTCCACAACATGCATTCGCTGGTCTGGGTGGCCAAGTTTCCAATAAATAAGAGCATCCGGCATTAGAAATTTTCATACTATCTTCCTGATTCCTCTGTAAATCTTGGAGAGAGTCTTGTTTGTTTATTTACTTAAAAAATTTTGTAATGTCTTTTTCTTTCAATAATAAAAGTACGAGTATATTTTATTACAAAATGAGTTGCAAATTTCTTTTTTGATGGGCAAGGGTGAAGCTTTTATAATGGAAACATAGATTAAACTCGCTTCTATTATGATAAATAAATTGAAATCTAATTATTAAAACTTGATTTAAATCTAGATTAATTATTGACAATCTGTCTACCGCCTTTATGGATGGTTTTATCTTTTACCGCCTTTATGGCTGGTTTTATCTTTCTACCACCTTTATGGCTGGTTTTATCTGTCTACCGCCTTTATGGCTGGTCTTATATTTCTACCGCCTTTATGGCCGTTTTTATCTTTCTACCGCCTTTATGGCTGGTTTTATCTGTCTACCGCATCTATGGCTGGTTTTATCTTTCCACCGCCTATATGGCCGGTTTTATACAATTTTGGAATAATTAAGTACCTTGATAGGACTTGTTATAGACAAACGGTATCACCGCCTTTATGGCCGATTTTATGTTTTTGGCATACTTAGTACCTTGGTAGGACTAATTATCGACATAAATGATTACCGCCTTTATGGCTGGTTCTTTATATTGGCATAATTAATTTATGTAATAAATTAAGTGGGTAAAAATGGCAATTTATAAATTATAATAAAGTGATATTTCTAAATGTTTAAAAGACTAAAAGTGGATCCCCTAACTCCAGCATTTCATTCTATTATTGCATTCCAATATAAAAGTCTCCAACTACTTCAACAAATCAAACTTTTATTTTCCGCACTGTTCATTATTCTATTTTGCTAAATCTCTTCTCTGTGGATCGACCCCGGACTCACCGGGTTATTTTATTACTTCGACACTCTTATACTTGGGAGTAAAAGACCACTTTTCGACCGTGTCAAGTTTTTGGCGCCGTTGCCGGGGAAGTATTATTTAGTAGATAGAATATTTATTAATTTCTTCTTTCTCTACTTTTCTTTTCTTTATTTTTATTTCGTATTTTGTTTTTATTTAATTTCTGCATCTTATTTTTATTTATTTGTTCTTGTTTTTATGTAGACCCAACTATCCTGATTAATCCTTGATGAACCCTGAACCCAGAAATCCCACATATAAAGAGGCCTTGTTCTTAATTTTCCTTGGTTACAGGAAACAAAAAAAATCAACTTAAAAGGTGTTTGTTGTTCATAAAATAATTTTTTGCACCATCCCCACGTAAAGATGCTCTCATAAAGCTTCACGAAAATATAATTCAAGACAGTGAGAAAAATGAACGAGAAATTCAATTGAGATCGGAATTGACGAGGGTTACAGGACGTTTTTAGATCTAAATCACTGCATATGTATTTCCTTAATTTGTTCTTTTCTTTTTTCAGTTTAAATTCTTTTTTAAGTTTTATATTTGCAATTTCATATTCTTACATATAGTTTTTTTTAAGTTGCATGAAACACTGGTCTCGAACATCTAGTGGTAGATTAAAAAGAGAGTCCTCAACACCTTCATTGTTAGTCAGAATGGCTGAAAACCAAATTGAGAATCCATCTGCCCAAGTTGAAAACCCAGTTAATCAGGAAGAAAATGAGTCTCAGCATTAATATCCTAATCACCCTAGGACACTCAGACAATTTATGAATCCCACTAGGTCAGGATCACCATCTTGCAGTGTTTTTCTGCCAGAGGTAGCACGCTTCAATTTTAAATCAAGTGTCATCAATCTTTTACCCATATTCCATGGTCTAGAATCAGAAAACTCTTATCAGTACCTAAGAGAGTTCGAAGAATTATGTAACACTTGCACAGACCAAAATTGTAGCATGAATATAATTCGGTTAAAGTTTTTTCTCTTTTCTTTAAAGGATAAAGCTAAAATTTGGCTACAAAACCTTAGGTCAGGATCTATTAGAACATGGGATGATTTACAAGAACAGTTTCTTAAAAGTTTCTTTCCCCCTCATAGGACAAATTCCTTTAAGAGAAGAATCACAACATTCACACAAGAGTCGGGAGAAACACTTTACCAATGTTGGGAGAGGTATAAATAAATGTTAAATATTTGTCCACATCTCGGGTTTGAAACATGGAGGTTAGTTGCCCAATTCTACGAGGGTTTAACACCTCAAGTTAGACAAGTAGTGGAGATAATGTGTAATGGTGAGTTTAGGGATAAAGATCCCGAAGATGCACTAGATTACCTAGAGCATATAGCAGAGAATACACAACAATAGGATACAATTCGTATATATGAGTCATCTATTAAATCACAGCCATCTGGTAGAGGTATGTTTAACCTTAGGGAAGACCATGACCTTGCTGCCAAGTATGCATTTTTGTCAAAAAAAATTGAGGCTTTAGAAACAGGGAAGATGGATCATGTCAAGTCAGTTCAGGAAATCATATGTCAAATTTATAGTTCAAATGAACATGTCACAGAAGTTTGCCCATCCTTACTAGCCCTGAAAGATTGTCTTCATGACCATGTTAGTTCATAAACACATTCAATAGACCAAATCCAAACCTATACTCACAGACCTATAATCCTGGTTGGAGAAACCATCAAAAATTCAATTAGAGGAATGATAACCAAGCACAACCTTCACACCAACCTCCCCAGTTACACCAGAATTTTCGAAATTCCCAGAATTATGCACTATATGTCCCACCACCTAAGAAAAACATTGAAGATAACTTGAGTGCATTCATGGAAAAACAACAAACCATCAATAACCAAAATGCACAAATGATGAATGATTTGAAGGAAACTTTTGATAAAATCACATCTACTTTGGCCATTAAAGAAAAAGGTAAGTTTCCTGCACAAACTCAGTTAAATCCCAAGAGTCATCAAAACCCTCACGAGGGTAGTTCTGGAAGTCAACAATGTTGGACAATTATGACCCATAGCATCACTATTTGTATAGAATATAGTGTTGTTGTACAAATTAACTATGTGACAAAGGAAATTGCTCTTTTTTCATTTGTAATTAGATTACCAGGATATATAAATGATAAAAGTCCATATGATTAGTTCTGGATTAATAAGATATGAGACAATATTAATTCATTAAGTTTTAATCATTAAAATATCCATAGTCATAGTATTATCGAGATTGGACATCGATAATGCGGAATAGACTAGTATTGCACTTGTGCGTGTTATGGGAGCATAACGGCATAGTTCTCATATATTTGGGTATTGGATACTCATGCAAGTGTAATAGGAGGTTGTGTTTACCGATGGTACGGAAATAGCTTCGCTCTGGATAAACACCTCAGAATTCAATTGGTAGTATGACTGTGTGTCTATGGAAGTCCGAATCAGGGTAGGTGTATTTGGTCTTAACTTGAGACTTGCATTGTTAATACTTGCGACAATCAATATACTTTGGTTTTGGTCGTCCAGGGCTTTAACAGGTTCTGTGTACGCCTCTTCTGGGTGTTGGGTTTCTACTATAATCCCAAGATCATTCAAGCAATGAAAATATGTGAATACAATTAAGAAGTATGGCGGAATCATACTTACATTGATCGGATTTTGCGATGCGAGGAACAATAAAAATTTCTTGCTCCATCCTTGAAGCTCTCGGCCATGGCTCCAATTTGTGCTCCATGTTGGGTCTCCAAGCTCCAAGCTTTGTCAATGGATTCCATGCTCATGAATGGGTTTCCCTATCACCTTTGGATGACTCTTTAGTGTTCTAGCACTTGGGAAAATTTGCCACAAATCTTCCTTTGGTCTTCTTCTTGCTCACGGCAATGAAGGAATTTTTAGAGAAAAAAATGGCCCAAGGCCGAATATGGGAGAGGGAGGGAGAGAGAAGAAGTGAAGTGGGTTTTGTGTATTTAGATTTCTCAAATCTAATACCAAAAATTCAAATCCAAAAGTACAAGCCAATAAAGTCTTCCAACCACCCCCATCAATCACAAGTGACTAACATCACATCACTCAAAGTGACAAGACATATATCACTTGAATGACTAATGATGTGACGCTTGATGTGACTTGTGGGCCGCACTTGAATTCGAAATGCGAGTGGGCCCGCAAACACTCCCGGGCTCAGGTTTGCTAATTCCGAATTAAAAATTTTCCGTTGCGACGTAATTAAATCAAATTTAATTAAATAATTATGCCTAGCAAAATTACTATTCATATCCCTAGCGAATTAATTCTAAATTAACTCGTTCGCCCGAATTAAATTCTAAATTTAATTCCGCGTCGAAATCTAATTTCGTATAATATATCAAATATATTATTTTATCGATTAATTCCAATTAATCATTCTCTCTCTTTTAAATAATATTTTATTCCAGATAAAATATCTCCGTAATTAATCCTAGATTAATTTTCTCTCTCTAATAATTAATCCCAGATTAATAATGTGTGAGTCATACATCATCGGTGAATCTTCGGGAAGCGACCCATGAGTTCCCCGGATATGTTGGTAGTAAATCTGGTCGTCGGACTATCCGAATACGTACGTACCTAGTACTACATTTTTACCGATTTACAAGACATGGTTTGCTTCTAGCAAAGCACAGTGCCTTCCCAATTCTCCAGAAATATTCTTAAAGGAATATGTAATCTATATCAGGTGTAGTATACGTAGTATTGCGTATTGCGATCTAGTATCGGATGTAACGTGCTAGGCCTGGGGCTGGAATTGTGTCTGCCCCGTATGAAGCATATGTCAGATCTCTGGTAACTAATCTCTATAATCGATAATCATGACCTATTCATATTATCCCGATGACTGCAGTACTAAAGAGTACTAGTTCCGTATCCTACGTGACCATCATCTCCACTATGACTGGAATGATACTTCCATCTCGACATCACACCAAATACACTACGATTCTCAATATACCCAGAAGAGGCGTACACAGAACCGGTTAAAGCCCTGGACGACCAAAACAAAAGTATATTTATTGTCGCAAGTATTAGCGGTGCAAGTCTCAGGTTAAGACCAAATACACCTACCCTGATTCGGACTTCCATAGACACATAGTCATACTACCAATGGAATTCTGAGGGGTCTATCCAGAGCGAAGCTGTTTCCGTACCATCGGTAAACACAACCTCCTATTACACTTGCATAAGTATCCAATACTTAAATATATGAGAACTATGTCGTTATGCTCCCATAACACGCACAAGTGCAATACTAGTCTATTCCGCATTATCGATGACCAATCTCGATAATACTCTGACTAGGGATGTTTTAATGATTAAACCTTCATGGATTGATACTGTCTCATATCTTATCGATCCAGAACTAATCATATGGACTTTTATCATTTATATATCCCGGTAATCTAATTACAAATGATAAAAGAGCAATTTCCTTTGTCACATAGTTAATTTGTACAACAACACCATGTTCTGTACAAATAGTGATGCCATGGGTCATAATTGTCCAACAATCTCCCACTTGGCCTGTAGCCAATCACTCAAGTGTTCTACACTTGAACTATGTACGGTTCGCTCAAACTTCTACTGAGAAAAAATGCTTTCTTCAGTGGATTTACAAAGTTATCATCTGATGCGATTTATTCGATCATCACATCGCCACGATGTATGATCCGAACGAATCAGATGAATAGTTGAAGTGTATACTTAGATCGTTGATGAGACCAATAATGCTTTAGTCTGTGCTGTAGCCTAGCTCAACTGCTAACAGAATTACTCCTAATCTAATTAGGATTAGTAAGATCCAAATGGCTTCTATTGCTGCCTCAGCTGCAGCAATATTCCGCTTTTGTTGTTTATTCGGCAACAATATCTTTCTTGGAAGATTTCCAGCTCATTGTTCCGTTATTCAAACTATATAGTACCTTTATTACGACTTGTAGTCGTTTTTATCGGTTAGGAAACTTGCAACGGTTAACCCAGTCACTTCAAGTTCTCATTCTCCATAGTTTAAGAAAGCATCATTAGTTCATCTAAGATACATAAGGATGTTTTTAACTTCAATCCAGTGACTATCACTTGGATTGGTCTTATTGTGACTCCATATGCTCAAAGCATATGAGACACCAGGTCGCGTACATTTATTTCAATGTACGAGTTCTCATAGAGTGCCAACAACTTTTATATCTATCCCTGTAGATCTTTATTCCTAGAATAAATGTTGTCTCTCCCAAGAATTCTACGGAGAATTTTTCATGAAAGCCAAGCTTTCACCGATCGTATTATGGGAATGTCATTTCCAAGAAATGACATGTCATCATTATTTTAGGACAGTCACTTTCAGTGCGCTCCCACTAACCTCCTTATATACACAAGAATTATTATCGTTCTGAATTAAATCATATACCATTATGATTACATCAAAACTATGTAGTTCCAAGAACGCAATGCTTGCTTTAATCCATCAATGGATCGAATAACCTGCAAACCTTGTTTTCTTGTTTTGGTACGACAAAACCGTCAGGATGTTGTAAACATCCTCCAAAAGGTTTCCTTTTAAGGAAAGCGATTTTGACGTTCAGCTGTCATATTTCATAAATGAAACATGCAGCATTAGCAAGCATTATCCAAATGGATTTAACCATGGCAACGAGTAAAAGGTTTCGTCGTAATCGACACAATGTTGATAACGATACCTTTTTCACTACAAGTCTAGCTTTGTACGTTGGTATGTTGCCATCCATGTATGTCTTCCTTGAAGACTTATATAGTACCAATAGGCACAATGCCTTCCGGTACATCAACTAGTTTCCAAACTTAGCTGGTATACATTGAATCCATTTTAGACATCATGGCACTTTGCCATAATAGGGAGTCGATACCTTGTATCACTTCCTCATACGTAGTCGGTTTTTCTTCCTCAATAAGATTGACATATTTACAAGGTGAGATCAGAAACCCATACCTTCTAGGTTTTTTTCTGACTCTCTCCGACTTACGCGGTTCTTGTATATTCGAAGATTGTGGTACAGTTTCATCCTTGATGAACTGTTTGTGTTCCATTAAGGAATCGGTGCCTAGAATAGTATTACTCCGATTTTCATCGAGTTTTACTTTCCTCCCACTTACCACTTCATATAGGTATTCCTTTTAGGAAAACCGCATGGAGAGCAACAATTAAATTGTTCTCTTGTGAGTTGTATAAGTACTATACTTTGGTTTCCCTAGGATAACCCACAAACTTGGCACTTATCCGATTTGGGTTCTAGTTTGGTATCATCCAAACATATGCCTAGCATTCCCAAATCTTCAGGAATGAGAAAACCCAGTTTCTTTCCTGTTCATATCTAATATGTAGTCTGTCTAACAGATTTTTATGGAACCTTATTCAAAATAAGTGTTGCACTGTTAATGCGTATCCCTAAAAGGAAAATGGTAGCTCAAATCGACTCATGATTAACCTTATCATGTCCAACAAAATTCGGTTTCTCAGTTCGGACACACCGTCAAATTGAGGTGTTCCGTGAAGAGTCCATTATGAAAGAATACTATACTCTTTCATGTATTCGAGAAACTTATTGCTTAAGTATTTTCCATCATGGTCTAATCATGATGTTTTAATACTTTAGCCGATCTGTCTGTCAACTTCGTGTCGAAACTCTTTGAATTATCAAAAGTTTTCGATCCGTGTTTCAAAAGAAACACATAACCATAACGTGATGCCATATCCGTAAAGGTTGCGAAGTATTCATATCCACCTCTAGCCTAGCTAGATATGGGCCCACTTACGTCACTATGAACGAGGGCTAACAGATCGGTGGCACTTGTACTTTTACCAAGTAAAAGGTGTTTTAGGCACTTTGCCTAATAAACTAGATTCATAGACATCATTTGAATTGAATCAAATCCGTCCTAGTATCCACTCTTCAAAAGTGTGGATTGATCGGCGTAAACACACAAGTATAACGCAAGCGCACGTATCGTTCAAGTAGTATAAAAATATCGATCCCACGAGGACTTAATTCCTACTGTTGTTATTAATTATTGAATCTATTTATTTACAAATATCTAATTGAGGGTGAAGAGAATGATTGCCTGATTGATTTGGTTGATTGTAGTTTTGCAAAATAAATAAATAAATACATAAAAAGACAAAAGAAAATACTAAGGAAAATAACAAATGACACAAAGATCTAGGGTTGTGAATCATTCTAATATCTTTTAAAAGATGAAGTGATTATTTTATGTTTGTGTAATAAATCAGTTTACTAACCTGGAACACGAAATTATGCAAAAGCCTCTGTCGATGGTCAGACGCAAATACCCAGTTTAACCCAATTGAACCATATGTCTATGTCAACCAAATTATCTGGATTCATTAAGTTTAAGTTCCAATTATGGCTACCCCCGCCCGACAGGTATATGTCTATCCTATAAGGAAATCTATTAAAGGGTTATCTATACTCAAGAAAGATCGTGGGCTATTAAGTCTAAGGCTGAAACCTAAAATCCCTATGTCTAGTTCATTTTAGATTTACCACATCAATCTTATTAGTGATCAGACAACAAGAAGCATTAAGCTTAAGACTTAATAAGTAAACTTTTAAATTACCCAAACTATAAAATAACCCCTTATAACCGGTGATATTAGAATTCATCACAACCCCATATAAATAACACATAACTAGGGCTAGTAAAGACTTAAAAGTAAAAGACATAAAGTAAAAATACTGAAAAGTAAATGCTGAAAGTAAATGACGGAAAGTAAATGCTGAAATTAAATACTGAAAATTAAATGTTGAAAAGTAAATGCTGAAAAGTAAATTGCTGAAAAGTAAATGCTAAAAAGTAATGCTGAAAAGTAAATTGCTGAAAAGTAAATTGCTGAAAAGTAAATGCTGAAAGTAAATTGCTGAAAAGTAAATAAAGTAAAAGTACAATAAAAGAAAATGCTGAGGTGAAAGGATCCACTTTTATTACTTCTCTTTTAGATATCTCCCTTAATATAATATATTAACTTTGCATGATAATTACCAACCAGCCATATAGGCGGTATCCATATTAGGTCAAATTAATAATTAATTACCAACCGACCAATCAGGCGGTATCTAGTTTAGTCAGGTTAAAACCAAATTAAATAATTACCAACCGACCAATATGGCAGTATCCTCGTTAAGTCATGTTTTAACTAGTTTATCTATTATAATCAATGGAGATTAATCTAAATATTAGTAATAAAAGTTTTACCTTTTACCCCAGCAAAGGGGAGTTACCTCCTCATTACTGAAAAGTAAAAACTGAAAATTAAAGAAAGAAAAGTACTGTGCGTAAAAGTAAATTGCGGAAAATAAAAACTGAAAAGTAAAGAAAAGAAAGTGCGAAAGCGGAAATTAATTACTGAAAGCTATAAATAAACAAACAAGATACAATCTTCTTAGTATTCTTAAGGAATTCCTTAGAAGAAAGTATGAATTTTACAAATGAAATGGCTTGGTATTTATAGGCAAAATTTTGCCTCCACCAAATCAATTATTAATTGCTCCAATAATTGCTCCACTAATTGCTCCACCAAATCCATTATTAATTGCTCCACTAATATATTATCATGTTTGGTGATGATCTGATAATTTTTATTATTTATTTATTAATTTATTTTTTGCTTTGAAAATGATTGAAAGTGACTTTAATAATTACACACAACACACTTCTGGATGGTTCATCAATTTCGGGCATGAAATCTTCAGAATTAGAAATTATTTTGTCTTTCAAAGCTGTAGATCTTTGAGTCTTCATTAATCTAGAACTTGAATCAGCTCAATTCGATATCGGAGTAAAAAGTTATGCCCAAAATACGACAGATGCACAAAACTGGAATTTCCAAAACTGCACTTCGTTAAAAAACCCTTTCAAGTTTCCAATCTCCAAAATTAATATGTCAAGTCCAATTTTTGCCTTTATTTGACCCATATTTCGTCCTAAATTATTTCATCAAGTCCCAATATTAATTTATCTGCAAAATAAACTAAAACATATCAAAACGTTCATCAAACCCGAGAAACTAAACAAAATATTCAGTAAAAGGGGCGGTAAATATTGATATATTTTCCGCTCATCACACCCCCAAACCTAAAATTTTGCTAGTCCTCGAGCAAAACAACAAACTAAAATACAAGAAACAATTAAAATTAAAATAAGCCACTTTCGTAGGGATTACGGTTGCATTTAGCATATGCAACAAGCCTTTAAACCCCTAGGTGTCCCTAGTGGACGAGTTATAGTCTTGTGAGGGCTTACAACAACGATACCCACAAACGTTTTACAAAAGTAAAAAGATAATAAAACTAATGCACACAAAAGCAAAAAGACAAGAGAAAAGAGAATAAAGAAGTTAGTGACTAATCAGGTGAAACTTCTACTCCAAGTTACTAGTTGTTTTGTTTCTTTCTAAATTGCTGAATAAGTAAATTCTCCGATTATATTTACCATTCTCCATATGCACAGCCAACAAAATATTAAACAACTCATTTTTGCCCACAACAGTCATAAGTACAGTTGATAAGAGAGTAATATTTTTGTTCTAAAGTTTTATCAGAATTCACACCTTTTTGTAGCAATGTTATAATTTTTCTGGTTTTTCTGATTTTTTTTTTTGATTTTTGATTTTTCTCTATTTTTTATTTATATACAATATCTTCCGTCTATGTAGCGAGCTTTAGGTCGGTGACTCCCAAACCAGTTGGCTTTAGGGCACCAGGTATTAAGACACCCATACGAACTTAATTACTCAGACTTCAAATATATATATTTTTGCAGCATCTTTGATCCATGTAACGAGCTTTGGGCCAGTGACTCCCAAACCAGTTGGTTTTAGGGCACTAGGTGTTAAAACACCCTTACAGACTTAATAACTCGGATCTCAGATTTTTTTTTTTACTCCATTGCTTTTTGAGATGCTTCCTCCAATTAAACTATAGCACTGAATATTACAAACTTTTCAATTTTAGTTCATGTCCGTATGTCACTATGCATGTTGATAATATCTGCTAACTGAACATATGAAGATCCATTTTAGTCCGTTTTATGGTGAATTTACAAATTAAATAATTTAAAATGAAATAAATAAAAATTAACTTATTTCGAAAATAGGCTTGAGATACGTATCAGGAGTGGAAACTCCTTACTCAGCTATATTTCACCAATTTCACCCTTTTAGTCAAAATAAAAACACAAAAACACAAAATATTTTTTGTAATTTTTGAAAATTTTTCAAATTTTTTTGTATTTTTCGAAAAATTTTGGAGTAAAAATAAAAAGAACACACAAACTAAAAACAAGGTTCTGATCAACTAATTCCCTCCCCCAAACCTAAATTAGACATTGTCCCAAATGTCTTAAACAGTAAAAGGAGAGTTAAGAAGGTCGTACCTGGTTAGCTGAAAATCTACAGGAAATTAAAGGTTTTGATCCAGATTAATCCGACGCCTCTTACCACGATCATCCTCAGACCAATTTATCTTTGAAAGGATAGGGTCAACTTATGGTTCATAGGCTAAGAGTTGGCCAATTAGATCCGGAGCAGTTCTGACAGTAAAGAGGAGTTCTTTCATAGGTTTTGACACGAATCCATTTCTCCGAGCATCATCAAGAAACACACAAAGAAAATCATAAAATCCTTCAACGTTGAACAGTCCAAGGGGTTTTTGGTGTATGTTCAGGTTCGCCCAAGATAATACTATAAAAATTTCCTCCAATGTGCCCAAGCCACCTGGCAAAGCGATAAAAGCATCAGCACAATTAATCATTTCTACCAGTCGTTCAGACATACCTGGCACGATCAGTTCCTCTCCGTTTGATGGTTCAATAAGATTTGCCTCTGCCAAGGGTTTTGGGATGATTCCCAAAACGTGACTGCCTCCTTCCTGTACGGCCTTTGAAACGATCCCCATAAGTCCAAGATTGTCTCCGCCATATACTACGTGCATATTTCTTGCAGCTAAGACTCGACCCAATTCCTGTGCTGCCTCTACGTATTGTGGCTTAGTACCAACACTAGTACCGCAAAACACACAGATGTTTTCAACTCATCTTCTTGAAGTGGCTTCCATTTTTTTTATGTATTTCTTTCTCAAATCAGGATGCCTTCCAAAGTGCAATGACGAGCTGAATTTATAGTACCTGAAAATGGTGAGTAATAATTGCACTAGTATCTTCCAGAGGACGTTTGTTAGCTAAACAACAAAAGAAATCGTGAAAGGTCAAGAAGTCTGGATCTTGTCTACGAAAATAAAGATAATTACAACAGAAAAGCAAATCAAAGCAATAATTAAGGCAACAGAATTGTGTACGCAATACGCCACTCGCTTAGTATAAATTCATTAGGATTCGTCTCAATAATTCATTCTTTACTCAGCCATCACAAATGAATTAGCTCTTTTCTTCCTGATTGCAAAACACCATTCATGTTTTCCTTCTGTCTTAAAATGCTCCGTTTGTGCTTTTCCCTACAAAATAACACACAAAATTAAGAACTCTACAACATGTATACATAAAATATAAAAATAGAAATTACAACAAAGTGCATGTGTTGCCTCCCTGCTAGCGCTAAATTTTTCGTCTTCAGCCAGACGTGACTGAAATCTATCTGTCAAGGAGGTTTCAGCGTCGTTTTGGACGTCCGATTAAAGACAATCCCGTGAGCGTTGTTTTTGAAGGGTCTCTTCCAACGGTAAGGTAGCAGAAATTTTTTATCCCATTTAGTGCTTGTGCCACCTTTTTAATCTTTGTTGCTCCAGTGGTTCCTGAAAAGAAAGAAAGAAAATCAGGAGGTCTTGTATGGTGCTTGACTTGGAATGGAAGTTCCATTCTGTCAAGTTTCTAGGTGATTTCTTTGAATTGTACTCCCCGATACAGCGATGTTTCTCCTGAATGCTCTGAATTTTCAATTTGGTCTGACAGTTGCTCCTCCATTTGCTCTGTTTCTTGCTCCACCTTTTCTTCACATATGTATTTGAAAATTTCCAAATTCAGCTCTTCATCCGTCATCTGTGAAATGCATGCTCCATAAGTATCTGCCTGAGGATGTAAAGATGTTTATGACATTAGGTTTTCATCCTCTGATACGACTGGAATGGATGGTTCAGGTAGATCTTCATCAAACATCATGGTAAAGCATGCTCCAAGATCTTCATTTTGAGGATTGAAAGTTTGATCCTCTGTTGTTGGTGCAATTGGTACAAATAGATCAGCTTCATCCACGTCAGAATCTGAATAATAAAAGTCAAATAGAGACTTTGCTGGTTTGGGCTCCTGAACTGATACCTCTGGTTGTTGATACCGCTCAGCCTTCTCCTCTGTTGAAGTGTCATTGTGAAATGATTGGTACTCGAAGGCTTCATCAATGTCATCTGAAACTGGTTCTTGAGGTATGTAGTTCCGGTTTTCTGTGAATTGTCTCATTTGATCTGTCATCCTCTGAATGGATTTTGATTGTCTCTGAATACTTTCGAATTGATTCTGGAATGTTTCAAGCATTGTATCCATCTTTTCTTCTCGTTTCTTGAACACATCTTTGAGCATGTCAATCATCTGATCTTTTTCTGATTGTTCTGATTGTTGATGAAGATCATTGTAGATGGGTGGTTGATAAGATGGAAAATGTGGTTCTGTGAAATGTGATGGCTCGTCATACCATGTAGGATCTTGATAGCTCCGCCACCCTGGATGGTAGTTGTATTCGCAATAATCTCTAGGGTGGTTACCATTACATATGTCACATATCCCCATTGCGTTCTGTTGAGCAAATGTGGTATTGTTTGGTTCTGGCATCCAGTGATAGTTGTTGGGCTGGACAACAAGCCTCAGAAAACCGGACTGTTGCTCACAGATTTGGGGTGTATCTTCTAGTAAAGCTCGTGATCTCTCAATCTCCCAATAATGTTCCATTTTTCAATCACCTGAAAACAAAAGAATAAAAATTACAGATAAAAATAAAGAAAATTAGATACAAGTAAATTAGATAGCTTCAAAATTAATAACTCAAGAAAAATAAGTCCCCGACAACGGCGCCAAAAACTTGACCGGCGTAATCACACACGTATAACGCAAGCGCACGTATCGTTCAAGTAGTATAAAAATATCGATCCTACGAGGACTTAATGTTGGTTTCTATAATATGTCCAAAGGAAAGATTAAGCATACATGAAATACAACAAAGAATATATATAAAAGATAAAGTATGGCGGAATCATACTTACCAAGCTTTAGTGATGAAGAAAAATCAAACCAAATGGAAGCTCCAAGGTTGGGATGATTCGGCCAAGGAAGACAAGAAGTAGGAAGCTCCAAGCTTTGTGTATTCCTTGCTCTATGATGGTTTCCCTATCACCTCTTTTGATCCCTTGAAAGTGCTAGCCTTGCATGTGAGAAGATGTTCCAAACAACAAGCCTTTCTTCAAGCTTTTGGCAACCAAAATTGAAGAAGATGAAGACCAAAACTGCATGCAGTTTGTTTTCGGTCATGAAAGAGAGAGAGAGAGAGATTTTTCTTTTGTTCTAATTGATTTTTGATACCAAAAATCAATTTATATTTATGCCATAATATTTATTAAATAATAATAATCTATGACACAAGCCATGCAAAGGCTTAGAGTGTCAAACACTCAAATTCCATGCATAACAAAGATTGTGTATTACACACTATCACCATGCAATGCATATCAATAAAATAATACATATAATGACATGTGTCAAGTGGGCCCCACACGTTTCCAAATGAAAGTGGGCCCACGTCCACTCACGCGTTCGGGTTCGATATTTCCGAAATACCGAACTTGCGTCGCGACGTTAATTAAATCGAATTTAAATAAATAATCGCGCCTAGCGAAATTATTATTTACGTCGCTAACGAATTAATTCTAAATTAACTCGTATGCCCGAATTAAAATCTAATTTTAATTTTGCGTCGAAATCGAATTTCAATTATTATATCGAATATAATAATTTTACTGATTAATTCCAAATTAATCGTTCTCTCTCTCTAAATAAGGCACTTTATTTATTCCGAGATAAAGTTTCTCCGCAATTAATCCAAGATTAATTAAGTTCGAATCAATATCATAGGTGAATCTTCAGGAAGCGACCCAAGAGATCTCCGGATATGTTGGCAGTAAATACGGTCGTCGGATAATCCGAACACGCACGTACCTCGTACTACGTTCTTACCGATTCACAAGACAGGTGGCTTCTAGCAAAGCGCCATGCCTACCCAATTCTCCAGAAATATTCTTATAGGAATATAAGATCTATATCAAGCGTAGTATACCGTAGTATTGCGTACCGATCCAGTATCGGATGATCACATGCTAGCCTGGGCCTGGGGCTGGAGATGTGTTGCCCCGTACGAAACATATATCGGACATCAAGCAACTAGTCTCTTTAAATCGGACAATCCTGACCTAGTCATATTGTCCCGACGGTTGCAACCTTTTATAGAGTACTAGTTCTGTATCCTGCGTGATCATCACCTCCATATGTCTGAAGTGATACTTCCATATTGACATCACATCCAGTACACACGATTCCGATAAACAACCCAGAAGAGGTGTACACAGAACCGGTTAAGGTCCCCAACCACCAAAACCAAAGTTTACCGATTGTCGCAAGTACTAGCGATGTAAGTCTCAGGTTAAGACCATATACACCTACCCTGATGCGGCCTCCCATAGACACGCAGACATACTACCAATGGGATTCCGCGGGGTCTATCCAGAGCGAAGCTGTTTTCCGTACCATCGGTAAAACACAACCTCCTATCGCACTGCATAAGTATCCAATACTTAAATATATGAGAACTATGCCGTTGTGGCCCTCACAACGTGCACAAGCGCAATACTAGCCTATTCCGCATTATCGATGTCCAGTCTCGATAATACTACGGCTAGGGATATTTAATGATTAACCTTATGGATTGATACTGTCTCATATCATCTCAATCCAGTACTAATCATATGGACTTTCGCCATTTATATATCAAAGTAAAAATATTTACAAAATGGCAAAAGGCAATTTCATTATTACATAGTTAATTTTGTACAATAATACAATATCATTTACAAACAGTGACGCTATGGGACACAATGTCTAACACTTAATTCCTACTGTTGTTATTAATTATTGAATCTATTTATTTACAAATATCAAATTGAGGGTGAATAGAATGATTGCTTGATTAATTTGGTTGATTGTAGTTGTGCAAAATAAATAAATAAATAAAAATACAAAAGAAAATACTATGGAAAATAACAAATGAGACAAAGATCTATGGTTGGGAAACATTCTAATATCTTTTAAAAGATGAAGTGATTATTTTATGTTTGTGTAATAAATCAGTTTACTAACCTGGAACACGAAATTATGCAAAAGCCTCTGTCGATGGTCAGACGCAAATACCCAGTTTAACCAATTGAACCATATGTCTATGTCAACCAAATTATCTGGATTCATTAAGTTTAAGTTCCAATTATGGCTACCCCCGCCCGACAGTTATATGTCTATCCTGTAAGGAAATCTATTAAAGGGTTATCTATCCTCAAGGAAGATCGTGGGCTATTAAGTCTAAAGCTGAAACCTAAAACCCCTATGTCTAGTTCATTTTAGATTTACCACATCAATCTTATTGGTGATCAGACAACAAGAAGCATTAAGCTTAAGACTTAATAAGTAAACTTTTAAATTACCTAAACTATAAAATTACCCCTTATAAACCGGTGATATTAAAATTCATCACAACCCCAGATAACTAAAACATAACTAGGGCTAGTAAAGACTTAAAAGTAAAAGACATAAAGTAAAAATGCTGAAAAGTAAATTGCTGAAAAGTAAATGACGAAAAGTAAATGCTGAAATTAAATACTGAAAATTAAATGTTGAAAAGTAAATGCTGAAAGTAAATTGCTGAAAAGTAAATAAAGTAAAAGTACAATGAAGAAAATGCTGAGGTAAAAGGATCCACTTTTATTACTTCTATTTTAGATATCTCCCTTAATATAATATATTAACTTTGCATGATAATTACCAACCAGCCATATAGGCGGTATCTAGATTAAGTCAAATAATAATTAATTACCAACCGACCAATCAGGCGGTATCCAGTTTAGTCAGGTTAAAACCAATTTAAATAATTACCAACCGACCAATATGGCGGTATCCTCCTTAAGTCAGGTTTTAACTAGTTTATCTATTATAATTAAGGGAGATTAATCTAAATATTAGTAATAAAAGTTTTACCTTTTACCCCAGCAAATGGAGTTACCTCCTCATTACTGAAAAGTAAAAACTGAAAATTAAAGAAAGAAAAGTATTGTGCGTAAAAGTAAATTGCAGAAAGTAAAAACTGAAAAGTAAAGAAAACAAAGTGCGAAAGTGGAAATTAATTACTGAAAGCTATAAATAAACAAACAAGATACAATCTTCTTAGTATTCTTAAGGAATTCCTTAGAAGAAAGTATGAACTTTACAAATGAAATGGCTTGGTATTTATAGGCAAAATTTTACCTCCATCAAATCATCCACCAAATCAATTGTTAATTGCTCCAATAATTGCTCAACTAATTGCTCCACCAAATCCATTATTAATTGCTCCACTAATCTCTTATCATGTTTGGTGATGATTTGATAATTTTTATTATTTATTTATTAATTCATTTTTTGCTTTGAAAATGATTGAAAGTGACTTTAATAATTATACACAACACACTTCTGGATGGTTCATCAATTTCGGGCATGAAATCTTCAGAATTCGAAATTATTTTGTCTTTCAAAGATGTATATCTTTGAGTCTTCTTTAATCTAGAACTTGAATCCGCTCAATCCGATATCGGAGTAAAACGTTATGCCCAAAATATGACAGATGCACAAAACTGGAATTTCCAAAACTGCACTTCGTTAAAACGCCCTTTCAAGTTTCCAATCTCCAAACTTAATATGTTAAGTCCAATTTTTGCCCTTATTTGACCCATATTTCGTCCTAAATTATTTCATCAAGTCCCAATATTAATTTATCTGCAAAATAAACTAAAACATATCAAAACGTTCATCAAACCCGAGAAACTAAACAAAATATTAAGTAAAAGGGGCGGTAAATATTGATATATTTTCCGCTCATCACACCCCCAAACCTAAAATTTTGCTAGTCCTCGAGCAAAACAACAAAATAAAAAACAAGAAACAATTAAAATTAAACTAAGCCACTTTCGTAGGGATCACGGTTGCATTTAACATTTTGCAACCTAGGGGTTTTAAGGCTTGTTGCATATGCTAAATTCAACCGTGATCCCTACGAATAAGGGCAAAAATTGGACTTGACATATTAATTTTGGAGATTGGAAACTTGAAAGGGCGTTTTAACGAAGTGCAGTTTTGGAAATTCCAGTTTTTTGCATCTGTCGTATTTTGGCATAACGTTTTACTCTGATATCTGATTGAGCTGATTCAAGTTCCAGATTAAAGAAGACTCAAAGATCTACATCTTTGAAAGACAAAATAATTTCGAATTCTGAAGATTTCATGCCCGAATTGATGAAACATCCAGAAGTGTGTTGTGTGTAATTATTAAAGTCACTTTCAATCATTTTCAAAGCAAAAAACAAATAATAAATAAATAATAAAAATTATCAAATCATCACCAAACATGATAAGAGATTAGTGGAACAATTAATAATGGATTTGGTGGAGCAATTAGTGGAGCAATTAGTGGAGCAATTAGTGGAGGAATTAATAATTGATTTGGTGGATGATTTGATGGAGGCAAAATTTTGCCTATAAATACCAAGCCATTTCATTTGTAAAATTCATACTTTCTTCTAAGGAATTCCTTAAGAATACTAAGAAGATTGTATCTTGTTTGTTTATTTATAGATTTTAGTAATTAATTTCCGCTTTCGCACATTCTTTTCTTTACTTTTCAGTTTTTACTTTCCGCAATTTACTTTTACGCACAGTCATTTCCTTTCTTTACTTTTGCATTTTTTATTTTTCAAGCAATGATGAGGTAATTCCCCTTTGCTGGGGTGAAAGGTAAAGCTTTTATTATTGCTATTTAGATTAATCTCCCTTAATTATAATATATAAACTATTTAAAACCTGACTTAATGAGGATACCACCATATTGGTCAGTTGGTAATTATTTAAATTGGTTTTAACTTGACTAAACTGGATACCGCCTGATTGGTCGGTTGGTAATTAATTATTAATTCGACTTAATTGAAATACCGCCTATATGGCTGGTTGGTAATTATCATGCAAAGTTAATATATTATATTAAGGGAGATATCTAAAATAGAAGTAATAAAAGTGGATCCTTTTACCTCAGCATTTTCTTTTATTGTACTTTTACTTTATTTACTTTTTAGCAATTTAATTTCAGCAATTTACTTTCAGCATTTACTTTTTAGCAATTTACTTTCAGCAATTTACTTTCAGCATTTACTTTTCTGTAATTTACTTTCAGCATTTACTTTTCAACATTTAATTTTCAGTATTTAATTTCAGCATTTACTTTCCGTCATTTACTTTTCAGCATTTACTTTATGTCTTTTATTTTATTTAAGTTTTTACTACTCGTAAATATGCGTCGTAACTAAGCCAGTTATCTGGGGTTGTGATGAATTCTAATATCACCGGTTTATAAGGGGTTATTTTATAGTTTGGGTAATTTAAAGGTTTATTTATTAAGTCTTAAGCTTAATGCTTCTTGTTGTCTGATCACCAATAAGATTGATGTGGTAAATCTAAAATGAACTAGACATAGGGATTTTAGGTTTTAGCCTTAGACTTAATAGCCCACGATCTTCCTTGAGGATAGATAACCCTTTAATAGATTTCCTTACAAGATAGACATATACCTGTCGGGCGGGGGTAGCCATAATTGGAACTTAAACTTAATGAATCCAGATAATTTGGTTGACAAAGACATATGGTTCAATTGAGTTAAATTGGGTATTTGCGTCTGACCATCGACAGAGGCTTTTGCATAATTTCGTGTTCCAGGTTAGTAAACTGATTTATTACACAAACATAAAATAACCACTTCATCTTTTAAAAGATATTAGAATGATTCACAACCCTAGATCTTTGTGTCTTTTGTTATTTTCCTTAGTATTTTCTTTTGTCTTTTTATTTATTTATTTATTTAGCAAATCTAGAATCAACCGAATCAATCAAGCAATCATTCTCTTCTCCCTCAATTAGATATCTGTAAATAAATAGATTCAATAATTAATAACAACAGTAGGAATTAAGTCCTCGTGGGATCGATATTTTTATACTACTTGAACGATACGTGCGCTTGCGTTATACGCGTGTGTTTACGCTGGTCAAACAATGCCACAAATAAGTCTCATCTGATTAAATCAGGTTTGAGCTATTTGTTTGTCATGTTATATGTTTGAGATTCATTTATATTCAAAATATAAATACTGTTATTCACATCTAATGTGCTTATCTCAATATCATCTTTAAAAAATAAAACACTTTAGTGTTCTAGAATATAAAGGTATACCCGCAACAAGTTATACTCTGATATAGAGATAATATTTCTAGTCAAACTAGGTAAATTATAACAGTTTCCTAATTTAAGTACACGCCCAAAGGGTAGTTCCTAAACTTAGGATTCTACGGTTAAAACAGCGACTCTCGTCCCATTTTCAATTCGCAGATCAATCTCAACTGAAGTCAGTATCCTGCTAGTCAGCAGATTCCGCACAACAGTACATATCTTTGTACCACATCTAGTATCAAAAATCCAAATTTGAAACTAATAGCGAACATGTTTATGACAAACATATTTGAAGTCGGAGCCTTGCCCGTCTTCATTTTCTTCATGTCTGCCTTGTCCATACGGCAGTCACACTTCTAGTGACCCTGTTTACCACAGTTTAGGCAGACATCTTGGGATATGTCATTTGTCTTCCTAGAAGACATATGATGATTTTGCCTTTGCCCATTTTAGAAGCTCTGGGTCTGCCTCCTAGAGCATATCCATCAACTCTCCAAGAGTTTACTCTTGATTCACAATGAACCTGCCCCAGCTTTCGGGTAGAGACTATAAGATCAAATCTTTGGTAGTCTCGGCCACGTAGGTAATGCCCAGTTAACCTAGCTGATTGATGTCAGCAATCATCTGCGACACCTAGTGCTCGACAGATGTACCCTCTGATATACACGAGCTAAAGAGCTTCTTATGCAATTTGTACTTCTAAGATCTAAAATAGATCTATGAAGATCTTTAATTTCATCATCATGGTACAAGGATCTAATCCTTAATTTTGACGACGGAATTAAAGTGTCATTGTGGTAATCATAATGGATTGAGCACTAAAGTTATCATCACATGAATCTTCCAAAGATCATGTTCTACTATTTGCTCAACTCCGGGCTTAGGCCCAAGAGGTTGCTCTATCAAATAGAGTAACTTCTTAGTTCCCAGGACTATCCTGAAGTTTTATTCCCAATCTGAAAATTAAAGCCGTTTAATGACATTTTTACCCAGGTTAATGTTTTAAACGCTAATCTTTCAGTTATCTTGATTGCTATAGTCCAACTATCCAATCAACGATTTCAGGTACTATTTAATATAATGATTACTATAGTCTAACTATATAATCAACTATAATTTTAATTATTTAAATTCAAATATATTGATTACTATAATCCAATTATATAATCAACTATAATTTGAAGTAGTTTGAATACAGTCCAACTGTTTAATTAAAACAACGATATTAGTCCAACTAATGTTTATTCGAGTAATGACGGAAAATTGAAATGAGCGCGTATTGGCAAGTATCTAAACGAAATTGCAAATTTAATACTTGCCTCCCACTATTTTTCGGCGAGCCTCTAACCCTCTGTTGAGTACTCGGGAAACCTTATATCCTAGTGGGCTAGGATCCCGTTAAATAACACACAACCTTGACTTTGGCCAAAAATTGTATGATATTTAACTAGGTAGATCTCTAAGATCAATTGGATCTCATCCAATTCCTAGATCCAGTAGGTGGACATCCAAGTCCGAAACATATATCTTATTTATGCCAATATATCCAATATATTCCCTAACCTTTTTCCTCTGAATCAATTAAGCCTTGGCTTTGGCACAACAAACATGATGATTCCAGTTAAGTGGGACCCATTGACTTTGGAAAGCTTCGTAATCGATGTCGATCGACAAGAAGTGATCTTGACTTTGGCCAACAAATCACAACTTGGACAAGACATGGGATATGGAACAAAGCCTTCATGATTCAAACACATCCGCGATCGACAAAGGTCTTGACTTTGGCCAACAAACCAGTGCCAATCTTGGATCTTGAGAATGAATCATTCAATGGAAGGAAAAACGCTTAATATTTATTGAGGGTTTTTCGCGTAATTGGCAACCAATTAATTATCTTTGTTAAGGTCTCATCATACACCCTTAAACATGCATTTTAAAAACATAATAAGGCGCGTAAATAAATTTAATAATGATATACGGATGGATATTTAAAACAACTTGTTCCTAGAACAAATCTCTCCATTTCCTCTCTCCTGCTAGCACAAAATTTACTTCTACCCAATTACATAACACTTCTAAAGAAACCTCATTTACATTGAGGGGAATATGTGAGAAGATAAATACAAAGAGTCAAGAGGTAATAGGCTGGACACGCAGGTCCAATTTAATAAATTCTAAATTTATTACAATAATTTCCAAAATTGCCCTCACCCAGCTAATATCCATCCGATATACATTATTCATACATCGCATCCATGTATTCACACAAAGCATGTTATCAATCAATCTAATCCAATTAATTAATCTGAAATTAATGACCATCCAATGTTGAAACAACGATTTGATTTGCGCGAGTCAAACTCGTTTTAAGAATAAGTACTCAAAGTACGAATTCTCGAATTATATTAAACTACAACATTAAATCCAATTTAATTTGTATTTAATACTAATGCTATATTTAATTCCAAATTAAATAATTACACTTTATTAATGTGCCTTTAGCGACTTAGATTCTAAATCTAATCTTTTCGGGTCTCAAAGCCCAATTAACATCAAATGTCAATTTAATTAAAGTCCAATGGGCTTTCAATTAATTCCTTAAGGCATGAACTTTGGTCAATATTGGTCAAACCCAAATACCAAAGCCCATTTAAGGAATCACCCTTATTTGCCAAAAATCAATTTAGGCCCATTAGGCCCAATTAAAATTTTAAAGGCCCATTAGATTATATTTGAACTTTATGGATATGGTTTTGGGCCCAATTGGATCCAATCAATTAATCTAAACTAAACTTGGACCAACCAAGCCCATTAAGCCCAAATACAACTTTATAAGCCCAATTCTGAATTTTGCCCAATTAATTAAATTACAAAATTCCAAATTTCACAATTAAATTAATCTAAAGTGCATAGCCATAATTAATTAACCAAATTAACATTTCCAAAATACCAATTTACATAATTAATTATGTTAATCATCATCAACACATGTCCAACATTATTGAATCAAAAATCAATTCATTTTCCATGCTTTTGGTCACGGCAATTTAGGGTTTTTGTCCGATTTCGATTTCAATCAAATTAAATCCTAAATCAACATTTCCCAAGTCATTCAAACTCATCCAATGATTCAAAAAACAAAATTACCATGACTTTAGGGCAACACTAACTTTCGGCCCAACCAAGTTTTTGGGGAAAATTTGATCCAATTCAATTTTCATCAAATTGATCACAAATAACTCTAAGTTATCATCATTCAAACATACTCAAACAATCAATTTAATCCAAACATGCTCAAATCAATTTTACCCAATTTTACCCTAAATCCAATTTCATGCTTAAACAAGGCTCTTGATACCATTGTTGGGTTTCTACTATAGTCCCAAGATCATTCAAGCAATGAAAATATGTGAATACAATAAAGAAGTATGGCGGAATCATACTTACATTGATCGGATTTTGCGAAGTGAGGAACAACAAAAATTTCTTGCTCCATCCTTGAAGCTTTCGGCCATGGCTCCAATTTGTGCTCCATGTTGGATCTCCAAGCTCCGTGCTTTGTCAATGGATTCCATGCTCATGAATGAATTTCCCTATCACCTTTGGATGACTCTTTAGTGTGCTAGCACTTGGAAAAATTTGCCACAAATCTTCCTTTGGTCTTCTTCTAGCTCACGGCAATGAAGGAATTTTAGAGAAAAAAATGGCCCAAGGCCAAATATGGGAGAGGGATGGAGAGAGAAGAAGTGAACTTGGTTTTTTGTATTTAGATTTCTCAAATCTAATACCAAAAATTCAAATCCAAAAGTACAAGGCAATAAAGCCTTCCAACCAACCCCATCAATCACAAGTGACTAACATCACATCACTCAAAGTGACAAGACATATATCACTTGAATGACTAATGATGTGACGCTTGATGTGACTTGTGGGCCACACTTGAATTCGAAATGCGAGTGGGCCCGCAAACACTCCCGGGCTCGGGTTCGCTAATTCTGAATTAACGAATTTTCCGTTGCGACGTAATTAAATCAAATTTAATTAAATAATTATGCCTAGCAAAATTACTATTCACATCGCTAGCGAATTAATTCTAAATTAATTCGTTCGCCCGAATTAAATTCTAAATTTAATTCCGCGTTGAAATCTAATTTCGTATAATATATCGAATATATTATTTTATCGATTAATTTCAAATTAATCGTTCTCTCTCTTTTAAATAATATTTTATCCCAGATAAAATATCTCTGTAATTAATCCTAGATTAATTTTCTCTCTCTAATAATTAATCCCAGATTAATAATGTGCAAGTCATACGTCATCGGTGAATCTTCGGGAAGCGACCCATGAGATCCCCGGATATGTTGGCAGTAAATCCGATCGTCGGACTATCTAAATACGTACGTACCTAGTACTACATTTTTACCGATTTACAAGACATGGTTGGCTTCTAGCAAAGCACCGTGCCTTCCCAATTCTCCAGAAATATTCTTAAAGGAATATGTAATCTATATCAAGCGTAGTATACGTAGTATTGCGTATTGCGATCCAGTATCGAATGTCACGTGCTAGGCCTGGGGCTGGAATTGTGTCTGCCCCGTACGAAGCACATGTCGGATCTCTGGTAACTAGTCTTTATAATCGGATAATCATGACCTAGTCATATTATCCCGATGACTGCAGTACTAAAGAGTACTAGTTTCGTATCCTACGTGACCCTCATCTCCACTATGACTGGAGTGATACTTCCATCTTGACATCACACCCAATACACTACGATTCTCAATATACCCATAAGAGGCGTACACATAACCGGTTAAAGCCCTGGATTACCAAAACCAAAGTATATTGATTGTCGCAAGTATTAGCGGTGCAAGTCTCAAGTTATGACCAAATACACATACCCTGATTCGGACTTACATAGACACATAGTCATACTACCAATGGAATTCCGAGGGGTCTATCCAGAGCGAAGCTGTTTCCGTACCATCGGTAAACACAACCTCATATTACACTTGCATAAGTATCCAATACTTAAATATATGAGAACTATGCCGTTATGGTCCCATAACATGCACAAGTGCAATACTAGTCTATTCTGCATTATCGATGTCCAATCTCGATAATACTCCGACTATGGATGTTTTAATGATTAAACCTTCATGGATTGATACTGTCTCATATCTTATCAATCCAGAACTAATCATATGGACTTTTATCATTTATATATCCCGGTAATCTAATTACAAATGATAAAAGAGCAATTTTCTTTGTCACATAGTTAATTTGTACAACAACACCATGTTATGTACAAATAGTGATGCTATGGGTCATAATTGTCCAACACTGGGTATATTGAGAATCTAGTGTATTGGGTGTGATGTCGAGATGGAAGTATCACTCCAGTCATATGGAGATGATGGTCACGTAGGATAAGGAACTGGTATTCTTATATGCTGCAGCTATCGGGATAATATGACTAGGTCTTGTTTATCCGATTATAGAGACTAGTTACCAGAGATCCGATATATGCTTCGTATGGGGCAGACATAATTCCAGCCATAGGCCTTGCATGTGACATCCGATACTGGATCGCAATACGCAATACTACGTATACTACGCCTGATACAGATTACATATTCCTTTAAGAATATTTCTGGAGAATTGGGTAGGCATAGTGCTTTGCTAGAAGTCAACCATGTCTCGTAAATCGGTAAGAACATAGTACGAGGTACGTACGTGTTCGGATAGTCCGACGACCGGATTTACTACCAACATATCCAGGGATCTCATGGGTCGCTTCCCGAAGATTCACCGATGACGTATGATTCAAACATAATTAATCTGGGATTAATTAGGGAGAGATTTTATCTAGGATAAAATACTATTTGAAGAGAGAAAACGATTAATTTGGAATTAATCGATAAAATAATATATTCGATATATTAAACGAAATTAGATTTTGACGTGGAATTAAAATTAGATTTTAATTCGGGCGAACGAGTTAATTTAGAATTAATTCGCTAGCGACGTGATTAGTAATTTTGCTAGGCATAATTATTTAATTAAATTTGATTTAATTACGTCGCAACGGAAAATTCGTTAATTCGGAATTAACGAACCCGAGCCCGGAATGTGTTTGCGGGCCCACTGTGATTTTGAATTAAAGTGGGGCCAATGAGTCACATCGCAAGTCGTATCACACATCACTTTAGTGATGGAAGTCAAGTCACCTTTAAGTGATTGACAACCAATCACTATTCATGATGGTGGTAGATGGAGGCATTTATTGCCATTTTTCCCTCCTTTTTGCAAGATGCTTTTTGGAAAAGCTTTATCAATTTTTTGGTAACACTTTTTGCATTAGGTTTTTGGAAAACAAAATAAAACAAAACAAAACAGTCTCTCTCTCCCAAATACTCGCATTGCCGTGAGCTTCCATAAGTGAAGAGGAAATTGTTTTTTCTTCATTCAAGTTAGCACTTCAACAAGGAATCATACAAGGTGATAGGGAAACCAACCCTTGAGCATGGAATCATTCACAAAGCTTGGAGCTTGAAGATCAAAGTAAAGGGGCTTGGCCGAAATACACAAGGAGGAATAGCTTGGAGTAGAATTTTTGTTGTCTTCGCATCGCAAAAGCCGATCAAAGTGAGTATTTCCGCTACTTTACTTTGTTGTATTCGCACATTTCATTGCTTAATTTGATCTTGGTTTGACCTAGAAAACCCAACAATAGTATCAGAGCGGTTATTAAGCATGAAATTGAATTTAGGGTAAGATTTGGGTAAAATTGATTTGAGCATGATTTGATAAAGTTGATTGATTGAGTATGCTTGAATGATGATAACTTAGAGTTATGCATGATCAATTTGATGAAAATTGAATTGGAATAAATTTTCCCCAATTTTGAGGCTTGGCCGAGAGTTAAAGATGCCCTAATGTCATGGTATTTTTGTTCTTTTGATCATTGGATGAGTTGAAAGACATGGGATAAATTGATTTAGGATTTAATTGGATTAAAATTGAAATTGGATTTATAAAACCCTAAAATGCTGTGAGCAATATAACATGAAATTATATGATTTTTTTATTCAATAATGTTGGACATGTGTTGATGATGTTTAACATGATTAATTATGTAAATTGGTATTTTGGAAATGTTAATTTGAATAATTAATTATGGCTATACACTTTAGTTAATTAAATTGTGATATTGAGAATATTGGAATTTAATTAGTTGGGCTAAATTTGGAATTGGGCTAAAAAATGTTGTATTTGGGCTTAATGGGCTTGGTTGGGCCAAGTTTGGTTTAGGTTAATTGGTTGGATCCAATTGGGCCTAAAACCATTTCCATAAAGTCCAAATATAATAAAATGGGCCTTTAAAATTTTAATTGGGCCTAATGGGCCTAAATTGATTTTTGGCAAAGGGTGATTCCTTATTGGGCTTTGGTTGCCAAAGTCCATGCCTTATAAATTAATTGAAAGCTCATTGGACTTTAATTAAATAGACATTGGATGTTAATTGGGCTTTGAGACCCGTAAAGATTAGATTTAGAATCTAAGTCGCAAAGGCTCATTAATAAAGTGTAATTATTTAATTTTGAATTAAATAAAGAATTATTATTGAATACAAATTAAATTGGATTTAATATTGTAGTTTAATATAATTCAAGAATTCATATTTTGAGTACTTATTCTTAAACGAGTTGGACTCGCACAAATCAAATCGTTGTTTGAACATTGGATGGTAATTAATTTCAGATTAATTAATTGGATTAGATTGATTGATAACATGCTTTGTGTGAATACATGGATGTGATGTATGAATAATGTATATCGGATGGATATTAGATGGGTGAGGGCAATTTTGGAAATTGTTGTAATAGATTTAGAATTTATTAAATTGGACCTGCGTGTCCAGCCTATTACCTCTTGATTATTTGTATTTCTCTTCTCACCTATTCCCCTTAATGTTAATGAGGTTTCTTTAGAAGTGTTATGTAATAGGGTAGAAGTAAGAATAGTGCTAGCGGGAGAGAGAAAATGGAGAGATTTGTTCTAGGAACAAAATGTTTTAAATATCCATCCGTATATCATTATTAATTTATTTATCACGCCTTATTATGCTTTTAAAATGCATGTTTAAGGGTTTATGATGAGACCTAATCAAAGATAATTAATTGGTTGCCAATTACGCGGAAAACCGTCAACAAATATTAAGTGTTTTCCTTCCATTGAGTGATTCTTACTCAAGATCCAAGATTGGCACTGGTTTGTTGGCCAAAGTCAAGACCTTTGTCCATCGCGGATGTGTTTGAATCATGAAGGCTTTGTTCCATATCGCGTGTTTTGTCCAAGTTGTGATTTGTTGGCCAAAGTCAATATCACTTCTTGTCCATCGACATCGATTACGAAGCTTTCCAAGGTCAATGGGTCCCGCTTAACTGGAATCATTAAGTTTGTTGTGCCAAAGCCAAGGCTTAGTTGATTCAGAGGAAAAAGGTTAGGGAATATATCGGATATATTGGCATATATTAGATATATGTTTCGGATTTGGATGTCCACCTACTGGATCTTAGAATTGGATGAGATCTAATTGATCTTAGAGATCTACCTAGTTAAATATCATACAGCTTGTTGGCCAAAGTCAAGGTTGTGTGTTATTTAACGGGACCCTAGCCCACTAGGAAACTAGGTTTCCCGAGTACTCAACAGAGGGTTAGAGGCTCGCCGAAAAATAGTGGGAGGCAAGTATTAAATTTGCAATTTCGTTTAGATATTTGCCAATACGCGCTCATTTCATTTTTCGTCATTACTTGAATATATATTAGTTGGACTAATATTTAATTGTTGTTTTTAAATTAAACAGTTAGATTGTATTCAAACTACTTCACTTATAGTTGATTATATAATTGGATTATAGTAATCAATATATTTGAATTTAACCAATCAAATTATAGTTGATTCTATAGTTAGACTATAGTAATCATTATATTTGATTGTACCCGAAATCGTTGATTGGATAGTTGGACTATTGAAATCAAGATTACTTAAAGATTAGCGTTTAAAACATTATCCTAGGTGAAAATGTCTTTAAGCGACTTTAATTTTCAAATTGGGAATAAAACCTCATGATAGTCATGGGAACTGAGAAGTTATTCTATTTGATAGAACAACCTCTTAGGCCTAAGCTCGGAGTTGAGCAAATAGTAGAACATGATCTTTGGAAGATTCATGTGATGATAACTTTAGTGCTCAATCCGTTATGCTTACCGCAATAACTCTTTAATTTCGTCGTCAAAATTAAGGATTTGATCCTTGTACCTTGATGATGAAATTAAAGATCTTCATAGATTTATTCTTAAATCTTAGAAATACGAATTGCATAAGAAGCTCTTTAGCTCGTATATGTCAGAGGGTACATCTGTCGAGCACTAGGTGTCGCAGATGATTGCTGACATCGATCAGCTAGGTTAGCTGGGCATTACCTACGTGGCCGAGACTACCAAAGATTTGATCTTATAGTCTCTACCCGAAAGCTGGGGCAGGTTCATTGTGAATCAAGAGTAAACTCTTGGAGAGTTGATGGCTATGCTCTATGAGGCAGAGCTAGAGCTTCTAAAAGGGGCAAAGGGAGACATGAAGGAAGAGAAGACGGGCAAGGCTCCGGCTTCAAGCATGTTTTTCATAAACATGTTCACTACTAGTTTCAAAATTGGATTTTGATACTAGATGTGGTACATAAATATATACTGATGCGCAGAATCTGTGGATGAGCAGGATACTGACTTCAGTTGAGATTTACCTACGATTCGGAAACGGAACAAGAGTCGCTGTATTAACCGTAGAAACCTAAGTTTAGGAACTACCATTTGGGTATGTACTTAAATTAGGAAACTGTTATAATATACCTAGTTTGACTAGAAATATTATCTATATATCAGAGTATAACTCGTTGTGGGTATACCTTTATATTCTAGTGTTGGACAAAATGACCCATAGCGTCACTATTTGCACAGATCATTGTGTTGTTGTAGCAAATTAACTATGTGACAAAGAATTGCACTCTCATCATTTGTGATTAGATCACCATAGATATATAAATGAAGAGAGGTCCCTATGATTAGTACCTGGACTGAGAATGATATGAGACAGTATCAGTCCCCGAAGGTTTAATCATTAAATATCCCTAGCCGTAGTATTATCGAGACTGGACATCGATAATGCGGAATAGGCTAGTATTGCACTTGTGCGCGTTTGTGAGGGCACAACGGCATAGTTCTCATATATATAAGTATTGGATACTTATGCAAGTGCGATAGGAGGTCGTGTTTCACCGACGGTACGGGAAACAGCTTCGCTCTGGATAGACCCCTCGGAATCCCATTGGTATTATGACTATGTGTCTATGGGAGGCCGAAATCAAGGTAGTGTGTATGGTCTTAACCTGAGACTTACATCGCTAATACTTACGATAATCGATAGACTTTGGTTTTGGTGGTAGGGGACTTTAAACGGGTTCTGAGTACACCACTTCTGGGTTTATCAGAGAGTCGTAGAGTATTGGGTGTGATGTCAAGATGGAAGTATCACTTCAGTCATATTGGAGATGATGTCACGCAGGATACGGTATTAGTGCTCTTGAGTGATGCGCATCCAATCGTGATATTATGACCAGGTCATGAATATCCGTTATAGAGACTAGTTACCAGACATCCGATATGTGTTTCGGACGGGGCAGACACTTATCCAGCCCCAGCCCTAGCACGTGATTATCCGATACTGGGCCGATATGCACAATACATTAGTATACTACGCTTGATACAGATCTTAATATTCTTTAATGGATATGTCCAGAGAATTAGGTAGACTTGGTGCTTTGCTAGGAGTCGACCTTGTCTCGTAAATCGGTAGAACGTAGTACTTGGTACGTACGTGATTCGGATTCTCCGACGACCGTATTTACTGCCAGATTATCCGGGGATCTCATGGGTCGCTTCCCGATAATCCACCGATGACGCACAACTCGCACTCTTGAATAATCTGGGATTATACAGAAGAGAGAGAAAATTAATCTAGGATTAATTACAGAGATATTTTATCTAAGATAAAATATCGTCTAGAGAGAGATAATGATTAATTTGGAATTAATCGGTAAATTAATATATTCGATATATTGAACGAAATTAGATTTCGACGCGGAATTAAAATTAGATTTTAATTCGGGCAAACGAGTTAATTTAGAATTAATTCGTTAGCGACGTAAATAATAATTTCGCTAGGCGCAATTATTTATTTAAATTCGATTTAATTAACGTCGCGACGTAAGCTCGGTATTTCGGAAATATCGAACCCGAACGCGTGAGTGCACGTGGGCCCACTTTCATTTGGAAACGTGTGGGGCCCACATGACACATGTCATATTATGCATTATTTAATTCTAATGCATTGCATGAGATTTTGTACAATACACTCAATGGTCTTGCATGGAGTTTGAGTGTTTGACACTCTAAACCATTGCATGATTTAAGTCATAAATTTATTATCAATTTAATAATTTTATGGCATAAATATAAATTGATTTTTGGTAAATCATTTTTAACTTAACACAACTTCAATCTCTCTCAAATTCTCTCCTCTCCTCACGCCCAAAAAACTGAAACTGTTACTGGTTTGGAACCAATTTTGGCGTGGACTTTAGGGAAGCAAAGAGTGATTTTCATGGTGAAAAATCAAGTGCTAGCACACTTACAAGTCTTGCGAAGGTGGTAGGGAGGTTCGACCATGAGACGGGATCCATCCGATAAAGCTAGGAGCTCCGTCTCTTCACTCAAATTTCTGTTTTGCAGGGACAGTGGACTGTTGCAGTTTGGCGTGAAGGGCAGTGCGTTTTTGGCCTTGATTCGTCTTCAATTCGACATAACCGATCAATGTGAGTATTCCGCTACCTCCGCTGTTGTATTCGCGCATGTTTTCATGTCTTGATTGATCTTGGGACCTTAGAATAAACCAACAATGGCATCAAGAGCTAATGTTGCAAGCATGAAAAATGTAGGGCTTAAAATTTGGGTAAATGTTTGTTGAGCATGATTTGAATAAATTGCTTGTTTGAGTATGCTTATAACATGTTTAAATTCATATTGGTTGGACTAATTTGACGAAAATTGATTTGGAATAATTTTCCCCAATTTATTCACCTTGGCCGAATGTATATGCATTTTTGGGATCTTGGATTTTTGATTTTTTATTCATTTGATGAGTTAGAATCGATTAGGTTGACGTTAATTTGAATCGAATTGGATGGATTCGAATTGGACAAAAAACCCCAAAATCTTTGAGTTGGCCGAATGTGACTAATGCCCTAATGTCTTGGTAATTTTGATTTTGATAATGGATGTATTGGAATCATTCGGGATATGTATTTAATGTCGAATTGCGATTATTGGATTGAAACCGAATTGGACATGAAATCACTCCTTGGCGAGACCTTTAAGCATGTAGATGGGTTTGATCTTTCAATTTGTGTGTTGGACATATGATAATGAATCAAGCATGATTAATTGGACTAATATGGTGTTTTAGAAATGTTGATTTAGTTGATGATCATGTAATACACTTTGGTAATTAAATTGGAAATTTGATTTTTGAATTTAATTATTTGGGCCTAATTTTGGGAAATTGGATTAAATGTTGTATTTGGGCCTATTGGGCTTGATTTATCAAGTTTGGTTTAGGCCAAATGGATTGGATCCAATTGGGCCTAAAACCTTGACCATAAAGCCCAAATGCGACCTTAATGAACCTTTAAAGTTCAATTGGGCCTAATGGGCCAAGATTGATTTATGGGCTTATGGGGTAATCCGGATTGGACTTTGGTTATCGTTTGACCCGAGTTGACCAAAGTCCACGCCTTAAGAAATCAATCAAAAGCCCATTGGACTTTAATTGAATTGACGTTGGACGTTAATCGGTCTTTGAGACGCGTTACGATTAGATTTGGAATTTAAATCGTAAAAGGTTTATTAAATAAAAGTGTAATATTTAATTTGGAATTAAATAGTGAATTAGTATTAATACATGTTAAATTAGATTTAATGATGTAGTTTAATTTAATTCATGAATTCGTACTTTAAGTACTTATTCGCAAAAAACGAGTTTGACTCGAACAAAATCAAATCGTTGTTTGAACATTGGATGATCACTTAATTATCAGATTAATTATTTGATTAGATTGATTGATAGCATGCTTATGTGTGTGAATACGTGGTTGTGTTGAATGAATAATGTATATCGGATGGATATTAGTCGGGTGGGCAATTTTAGAATTGTTGTAATAAATTCGATTTATTAAATTGGACCTGCGTGTCCAGCCCTTATCACCTTCTTTCTCTTTGTATTCTCTTCTCACCTATTCCCCTCTATATATATGAGGTTTCTTTAGAAGTGTAGTCTAACGGGTAGAAGTAGTACAAGTGCTAGCTTGAGTGAGAAAGGGAGAGATTTGATCTAGGATCAATGTGTAAAGTATCCATCCGCATATCATTATTATTTTATTTCATACTCGCTTTATTATGTTTTAGAATGCATGTTTAAGGGTGTATGATGATGAGACCTTAACAAAGATAATAAATTGGTAGCCAATTTGCACGCGAAAATCCCTCAATTTATATTAAGCAAATATCCTTCCATTGAATGATTCTTGTTCAAGATCCGAAGTTGGCATTGGTTTGTTTTGACCAAAGTCAAGACCTTTGTCAATCAAGGATGTACTGAATCATGAGAGTTTTGTTGCATATCGGTGTCTTGTCCAAATCGTGATTTTTATTGGCCAAAGTCAGATCACTTTTGTCCAATGACATTGATTACGAAACTTTCCTCGTCAATGGGTCCGCTTAACTGGAATCATTAGGTTTGTTTTTGGCCAAAGCCAAGGCCTAGATGATTCGGAGGATATGGTTAGGGAAAATGTATTGGATACATTGACATTATACATATGTTTCGGACTTGGATGTCCACCTAACCGGATCTAGGAATTGGATGAGATCCAATTGATCTGTGAGATCTACCTAGTTAAATAGCATACAGCTTTTTATTGGCCAAAGTCAGGGTTGTGTGTTATTTAATAGGATCCTAGCCCACTAGGAAACACGGTTTCCCGAGTACTCCACAGAGGGTTAGAGGCTCGACGAAAAATAGTGGGAGGCAAGTATTGAATTTGCAACATTCGTTCAATTACTCGCTAAAACGCTCATTTTATATTTACTCGTCATATTAATCAAAAGTATTAGTTGGACTAATATTTTATGTTGTTTTTTTAATATATATATAGTTGGACTATATACAAACTTCAATTAATATAGTTGATTTTATAATTGGATTATAGTAATCAATATAATTGAATTAAATGATAGTTGATTTTATAATTAGATTATAGTAATCAATATTAAAATTATAGTTGATTAAATAATTGGATTATTGTAATCATTATAATAAATAGTACCTTATTAAATTGATTAAATAGTTGGACTATTGAAATCAAGAAAGAATTGAAAAGTTGAATATTTAAAATATATAATCCTGGATTAAATGTTTTAATGATTTAATTTTCAATTGGGAATAAATAATAGGTTAATTTATTTGAATAATAACTTATTATGACTAAGCCCATAATTAAGCAAATAGTAGAGCATAAAGTCTTTGGAAGATTTATGTGATGATGACTTTAGTGCTTAATTAATATTACTTACAATAAATCTATCTTTAGATTTAAAAGTATTAAATTGCAATTAATAATTCTTGGAGAATTAATTGACTATTCTAGGGGAGAAAAGTCAAAGTTGCAATGGGCATGTGCACAAGGTGCACATCATTTCGATATTCCGAAACCCAAGGCTTGGCCAAAGGTTTGTGAAATATTGAAAAGGATAATTGACATATCCCAAAGTGACTACCATTTGGATATGGAAGACACGAAGAATTAAAGAAGGGCGAGGCTCTAACTTTAAAAATATTTGTCAAAGTTATGTCACTACTAGTATTAAAATTGATTTTAAATACTTAGTGTGGTACATAAAATATATGTATTGACGTTCAGAATCCGCTTTGAGCTGGATACTGGCTTCAAGCCGAGATTTCTCTGCAAATCGGAAACGGGACGAAAGTCGCTGTTTCGACCGTAGATACCTAAGTTTAGGAACTACCTTTGGGTATGTACTTAAATTAGGAAATGTTATAATGTAACTAGTTTGACTAGAGACATTATCTCTATATCAGTGTTTAATCCGATGCGGATAAAACCTTTTATTCTACTAGAACACTAAAGTGTTTCATTATATAAAGATGATACTGAGATAAATACATTAGATGTAAATAACATAATTTATATTTTGAATATAAATAAAATCTCAAACATATAAATGACAAATAAATAGCTCAAATTGATTTGATCAATAGAGACTTATTTGTGGCATTGTTGTCTAGGACACAATTAAACAAGACTCGTATATCCACACTTTTGAAGAGTGGATACTAGGACTGATTGACTATTCAAATAAGGTCTACGAATCTAGTTTATTAGGTTAAAACCTAAAAATACTATTTACTTGGTAATAGTAAAAGGGCCACCGATCTGTTAGCCCTATTCATGGTGAAGTAAGTGGGCCCATATCTAGCTAGGCTAGATGTGAACATGAATATTTCGTGACCTTAACGGATGTGACATCACGTTGTGGTTATGTGTTTCTTTTGAAGAACACAGATCGGAAACTTTTGAAGTTTCGACACGAAGAAAAAACAGATCGGCTATAGTGTTATTCCGCCACGGTAAGACCGAAATGGAAAATACTTAAGCAGTAAGTTTCATATATAAATGAAAGAGTACGGTGTTCTTTCATATGAGGACTCCTCCCGAAACACGTCAGTTTAGACGGTGTGTCTGAACTAAAAACCGAATTTTGTTGGACATGATAAGGTTTATCACGAGTCGCTCTGAGCTACTATTTCCTTCTACAAGATATGTATTAACAGTGCAAAACTTATTTAGAATAAGGTTCCATATAAATCTGTTTGACAGATATCATATAGGATATGAACAGGGAAACGAGGTTTCTCATTCCTGATAATTTGGGTATGCCAGGCATAAGCGTTTGGATGATACCAAACTAAGGACCCAAATTGGATAAGTGCCAATATAGGTTATCCTAAGGGAAACCTTAAGTATAGTACTTATAAATCTCCATGAGAACAATGTGATTGTTGCTCACCATGCGGTTTTTCCTGAGAGGAATACCGATATGCAGTGGTCAGTGGGAGGATAGTGATACTCGATGAAAATCGGAGTAACAACTGTTCAAGGCACGAAGTCCTTAATGGAACACAATAGTTCATCTATGATGAAACTATACCATTAATCTTCAAATACACAAGACTTCGTAGATCGGATAGAGTCAGAAAACAACCTAGGGTATGGGTTTCTGATCTCACCCCATAAGATGTCAATCTTATGGAGGTATATCCAACCGACTACGTTTTGAGGAAGTGATACGAGGTATCGACTCCCTATTATGGCAAAGTGCCATGAGTCCGAAATGGATTCCATGTATAACAACTATGTTTGGATACTAGTTGTTGTACCACAAGGCGTTGTGCCTATGGTACATTAAACGTCTTCAAGGAAGACATACATGGAAGGCAACATACCAACGTGCAAACCTAAGGTTTTGACGGAAAGGTATCGTTATCAACATTGTGTTAATAACGGTTCAACCTTTTACCTGTTGCCATGGTAAGTCCATTTTGAAGATGCTTGTTGATAACTGTATATTCATTTATGAAATATGTCAGTTACAAATCAAAATCGCTTTCCTGAAAAGGAAACCTTTTGGAGGATGTTTTACAACATCCTGACGATTTTGTATAACCGACAAAACAAGGTTTGCGGGTTATTCGATCCATGTTTGGATCAATGCAAGCATAAGGTTCTTGGAACTGACGTTTTGAAATAATCATAATGGTTTATGATTTACTCAAAACGAAATAATTCTTGTGTATATAAGGAGGTTAGTGGGAGAGGGCACTGACAGTGAAATTCCCATAAAGCAATTGGTGAAAGCTTGGCTTTCATAGATATTCTTTCAATAGAAATTCTCCGTAGAATTCTGGGGAGTAACAACCTTTATTCAGGGAATAAAGATCTACTGGGATAGATTTGGAGTTGTTAACACTCTCTGGGAAATTGTACATTTAAAATGTACTTGTATTGGTGTCTCATACGCTTCGAGCATATGGAGTCACAATCAGGTCAATCCAAGTGATAGTCACTGGATTGAATTTAAGGACATCTGTTAGTATCTTAGAGAACTAAAGATGTTGTCTTAAACTATGGAGAAGGAGAACTTGAAGTGACTGGGATCACTACTGCAAGTTTCCAAACGATTAAATACTGCGGTACTATAAAGTTTGAATAACGGGACAGTGAGCTGGAAATCTTCCGAGCAAGATAACTGTTGCCGAATAAACAACAAATGTGGATTATTGCTGCAGCTGAGGCAGCAATAGAAGCCATTTGGATCGATAATAAATCTAATTAGATTAGATATAATTCTGTTAGCAGCTGAGCTAGGCGTCAGCACAGGCTAAAGAATTAAAGGTCTCATCAACGATCCAGATATATACTTCTATATCATCTGATTCGTTCGGATCATACATCGTGGCGATGTGATGATCGTGTAAATGCGTCAGACGATAATTAAGCAAATCCGCTGACGAAAACCTTTCCACAGCAATTTGAGCGAATGTACATAGTTCGGGTGTAGACACTCGAGTGACTGGCTATGTGCCAAGTGGGAGATTGTTGGACAAAATGACCCATAGCGTCACTATTTGCACAGATCATTGTGTTGTTGTAGCAAATTAACTATGTGACAAGGAAATTGCACTCTCATCATTTGTGATTAGATCACCATAGATATATAAATGAAGAGAGGTCCCTATGATTAGTTCCTGGACTGAGAATGATATGAGACAGTATCAGTCCCCGAAGGATTAATCATTAAATATCCCTAGCCGTAGTATTATCGAGACTGGACATCGATAATGCGGAATAGGCTAGTATTGCACTTGTGCGCGTTGTGAGGGCACAACGGCATAGTTCTCATATATATAAGTATTGGATACTTATGCAAGTGCGATAGGAGGTCGTGTTTCACCGATGGTACGGGAAACAGCTTCGCTCTGGATAGACCCCTCGGAATCCCATTGGTATTATGACTATGTGTCTATGGGAGGCCGAAATCAAGGTAGGTGTGTATGGTCTTAACCTGAGACTTACATCGCTAATACTTACGATAATCGATAGACTTTGGTTTTGGTGGTAGGGGACTTTAAACGGGTTCTGAGTACACCACTTCTGGGTTTATCAGAGAGTCGTAGAGTATTGGGTGTGATGTCAAGATGGAAGTATCACTTCAGTCATATTGGAGATGATGTCACGCAGGATACGGTATTAGTGCTCTTAGTGATGCGCATCCAATCGTGATATTATGACCAGGTCATGAATATCCGATTATAGAGACTAGTTACCAGACATCCGATATGTGTTTCGGACGGGGCAGACACTTATCCAGCCCCAGCCCTAGCACGTGATTATCCGATACTGGGCCGATATGCACAATACATTAGTATAATACGCTTGATACAGATCTTAATATTCTTTAATGGATATGTCCGGAGAATTAGGTAGACTTGGTGCTTTGCTAGGAGTCGACCTTGTCTCGTAAATCGTAGAACGTAGTACTTGGTACGTACGTGATTCGGATACTCCGACGACCGTATTTACTGCCAGATTATCCGGGATCTCATGGGTCGCTTCCCGATAATCCACCGATGACGCACAACTCGCACTCTTGAATAATCTGGGATTATACAGAAGAGAGAGAAAATTAATCTAGGATTAATTACAGAGATATTTTATCTAAGATAAAATATCGTCTAGAGAGAGATAACGATTAATTTGGAATTAATCGGTAAATTAATATTTCGATATATTGAACGAAATTAGATTTCGACGCGGAATTAAAATTAGATTTTAATTCGGGCAAACGAGTTAATTAGAATTAATTCGTTAGCGACGTAAATAATAATTTCGCTAGGCGCAATTATTATTTAAATTCGATTAATTAACGTCGCGACGTAAGCTCGGTATTTCGGAAATATCGAACCCGAACGCGTGAGTGCACGTGGGCCCACTTTCATTTGGAAACGTGTGGGGCCCACATGACACATGTCATATTATGCATTATTTAATTCTAATGCATTGCATGAAGATTGTGTACAATACACTCAATGGTCTTGCATGGAGTTTGAGTGTTTGACACTCTAAACCATTGCATGATTTGTGTCATAAATTTATTATCAATTTAATAAATTTTATGGCATAAATATAAATTGATTTTTGGTAAATCATTTTTTAACTTAACACAACTTCAATCTCTCTCAAATTTCTCTCATCTCCTCACGCCCAAAAACTGAAACATGTTACTGGTTTGGAACCAATTTTGGCGTGACTTTAAGGAAGCAAAGAGTGATTTTCATGGTGAAAAAAGTCAAGTGCTAGCACACTTACAAGTCTTGCGAAGGTGGTAGGGAGGTTCGACCATGAGACGGGATCCATCCGATAAAGCTAGGAGCTCCGTCTCTTCACTCAAATTTCTGTTTTGCAGGGACAGTGGGACTTTTGCAGTTTGGCGTGAAGGGCAGTGCGTTTTTGGCCTTGATTCGTCTTCAATTCGACATAACCGATCAATGTGAGTATTCCGCTACCTCCGTTGATGTATTCGCGCATGTTTTCATGTCTTGATTTGATCTTGGGACCTTAGAATAAACCAACATCTAGAACACTAAAGTGTTTTATTTTATAAAGATCATATTGAGATAAACACATTAGATGTGAATAATAATATTTATATTTTGAATATAAATGAATCTCAAACATATGACATGAAAAACAAATAGCTCAAACTGAATAAATCAGATGAGACTTATAAGTGGCATTGTTATCTGTGACACATTAACAAGACTCGTATATCCACACTTTCGAAGAGTGGGTACTAGGACGGATTTGATTCTAATCAAATGATGTCTACAAATCTAATTTATTAGGCAAAGTGCCTAAAACACCTTTTACTTGGTAAAAGTACAAGTGCCACCGATATGTTAGCCCTCATTCATAGTGACATAAGTGGGCCCATGTCTAGCTAAGCTAGAGGTGGATATGAATACTTCATAACCTTTACAGATGTGGCATCGCGTTATGGTTATGTGTTAAATCAGAAACGTTTGATAAAATCAAAGAGTTTCGACACGAAGTAGACAAACAGATCAGCAAGAGTATTAAAACATCACGATTGGACTGTGATGGAAAATACTTAAGCAATAAGTTTCTCGACTATTTGAAAGAGTATAGTATTCTTTCACAGTGGACTCCTCCCGGAACACCTCAATTGAGTGGTGTGTCCAAATGGAGAAACCGAATTATGAGTCGCTCTGAGCTATAATTTTTCCTTCAAGGGATACGCATTAAACAATGCAATACTTATTTTGAATAAGGTTCCATGAAAATATGTTAGAAAGATTCCATATTAGATATGAACAGGAAAGAAACCGGGTTTTCTCATTCCTGAATATTTGGGAATGCTTGGCATATGTTTGGATGATACCAAACTAGAACCCAAATCGGATAAATGCCTAATTGTAGGTTATCCTAGGGTAACCAAAGAATAGTACTTATAAAACTCACATGAAAACAATGTAATTGTTGTTCACCATGCATTTTTCCTAAGAGGAATACCTATATGCAATGGTAAGTGGGAAAAGTAAAACTCGATGAAAATCGGAGTAATACTGTTCCAGGCACTGATTCCTTAACGGAACACAAACAGTTCATCAGGATGAAACTGTACCATAATCTTCGAATACACAAGAACCGCGTAAGTCGGAGAGAGTCAGAAAACAACCTAGGAGGTATGGGTTTCTGAACTCACCTCATAAAGATGTCAATCTTATTGAGGAAGACAAACCGACTACGTATGAGGAAGTGATACAAGGTATCGACTCCCTATGATGGCAAAGTGCCATGATGTCCGAAATGGATTCCATGTATACCAACTAAGTTTGGACACTAGTTGATGTACCGGAAGGCATTGTGCCTATTGGTACTATATAAGTCTTCAAGGAAGACATACATGGATGGCAACATATAAACGTACAAAGCTAGGCTTGTAGGAAAAATGTATCGTTATCAACATTGTGTCGATTACGACGAAACATTTTAACTCGTTGTCATGGTTAAATCCATTTGGATAATGCTCGCTGATGCTGCATGTTTCATTTATGAAATATGGCAGCTGAATGTTAAAATCGCTTTCCTTAAACGGAAACCTTTTGGAGGATGTTTACAACATCCTGACGGTTTTATTGTACCAAAACAAGCAAACAAGGTTTGCAAGTTAATTTGATCCATTTATGGATTGAAGCAAGCATTGCTTTCTTGGAACCAGCGTTTTGATGTAATCATAATAGTATATGATTTAATTCAAAATGAAAATGATTCTTGTGTATATAAGGAGGTTAGTGGGAGCGCACTGACAGTGATTGTCCAAAATAATGATGATATATCATCTCTAGGAAATTATATTCCCATAATACAATCAGTGAAAGCTTGGCTTTCATGAAAATTCTCCGTAGAATACTTGGGAGAGACAACCTTTATTCTAGGAATAAGGATCTACTGGGATAAATCTAAAAGTTATTGGCACTCTCCGAGAACTCATACATTTAAATAAATGTACGCGACCTGGTGTCTCATATGCTTTGAGCATATGGAGTCACAATCAGGCAAATCCAAGTGATAGTCATTGGATTGATGTTAAGAACATCCTTAAGTATCTTAGATGAACTAAGGATGTTTTCTTAAGCAATGGAGAAGGAGAACTTGAAGTGACTGGGTTCACTGCTGCAAGTTTCCTAACCGATAAAAATGACTATAAGTCATAATAAGGGGTACTATATAGTTTGAATAATTGAATAGTGAGCTGGAAATCTTCCAAGCAAGATATTGTTGCCGAATAAACAAAAAAAATGAACTATTGCTGCAGCTGAGGCAGCAATAGAAGCACTTTGGATCTAAATAATCCTAATTAGATTAGGAGTAGTTCTGTTAGCAGTTGAGCTAGGCTACAGCACATGCTAAAGAATTAATGGTCTCATCAACGATCCAAGTATATACTTCAATTATTTCATCTGATTCGTCAGATCATACATCATGGCGATGTGATGATCGAATAAATCGCATCAGATGATAACATTGCAAATCCGTTGACAAAAGCAATTTCTCAGCAGAAGTTTGAGCGAACCGTACATAGTTCAAGTGTAGGACACTTGAGTGATGTCCAACAATCTCCCACTTGGCCTATAGCCAATCACTCAAGTGTCCTACACTTGAGTGTCCTACACTCAAGCATCACTATTTGTACAGAACATGGTGTTGTTGTACAAATTAACTATGTGATAAAGGAAATTGCTCTTTTATCATTTGTAATTGGATTACCAGGATATATAAATGATAAAAGTCCATATGATTAGTTCCTGATTAATAAGATATGAGACAGTATTAATCCATTAAGGTTTAATCATTAAAATATCCCTAGTCGTAGTATTATCCAGAATGGACATCGATAATGCGGAATAGACTAGTATTGCACTTGTGCGTGTTATGGGAGCATAACGGCATAGTTCTCATATATTTGGATATTGGATACTCATGCAAGTGTAATAGGAGGTTGTGTTTACCGATGGTACGGAAACAGCTTCGCTCTGGATAGACCCCTCGGAATTCCATTGGTAGTATGACTATGTGTCTATGGAAGTCCGAATCAGGGTAGGTGTATTTGGTCTTAACCTGAGACTTGCATCGCTAATAGGTGTATTTGGTCACTCAAGTGTCCTATACTTGCATCATGGCGATGTGATGATCGAATAAATCGCATCAGATGATAACATTGCAAATCCGTTGACAAAAGCAATTTCTCAGCAGAAGTTTGAGCGAACCGTACATAGTTCAAGTGTAGGACACTTGAGTGATGTCCAACAATCTCCCACTTGGCCTATAGCCAATCACTCAAGTGTCCTACACTTGAGTGTCCTACACTCAAGCATCACTATTTGTACAGAACATGGTGTTGTTGTACAAATTAACTATGTGATAAAGGAAATTGCTCTTTTATCATTTGTAATTGGATTACCAGGATATATAAATGATAAAAGTCCATATGATTAGTTCCTGATTAATAAGATATGAGACAGTATTAATCCATTAAGGTTTAATCATTAAAATATCCCTAGTCGTAGTATTATCCAGAATGGACATCGATAATGCGGAATAGACTAGTATTGCACTTGTGCGTGTTATGGGAGCATAACGGCATAGTTCTCATATATTTGGATATTGGATACTCATGCAAGTGTAATAGGAGGTTGTGTTTACCGATGGTACGGAAACAGCTTCGCTCTGGATAGACCCCTCGGAATTCCATTGGTAGTATGACTATGTGTCTATGGAAGTCCGAATCAGGGTAGGTGTATTTGGTCTTAACCTGAGACTTGCATCGCTAATACTTGCGACAATCAATATACTTTGGTTTTGGTCGTCCAGGGCTTTAACAGGTTCTGTGTATACCTCTTCTGGGTATATTGAGAATCATAGTGTATTGGGTGTGATGTCGAGATGGAAGTATCACTCCAGTCATATGGAGATGATGGTCACATAGGATAAGGAACTGGTACTCTTATATGCTGCATCTATCGGGATAATATGACTAGGTCATGTTTATCCGATTATAGAGACTAGTTACCAGAGATCTGATATATGCTTCGTATGGGGCAGACAAAATTCCAGCCACAGGCCTTGCATGTGACATCCGATACTGGATCGAAATACGCAATATTACGTATACTACGCCTGATACAGATTACATATTCCTTTAAGAATATATCTGGAGAATTAGGTAGGCATGGTGCTTTTCTAGAAGCCAACCATGTCTCATAAATCGGTAAGAACGTAGTACGAGGTACGTACATGTTCGGATAGTCCGACGACTAGATTTACTGCCTACATATCCAGGGATCTCATGGGTCGCTTCCCGAAGATTCACCGATGATGTATGATTCAAACATAATTAATCTGGGATTAATTACGGAGAGATTTTATCTATGATAAAATACTATTTGAAGAGAGAAAACGATTAATTTGGAATTAATCGATAAAATAATATATTCGATATATTAAACGAAATTCGATTTCGACGCGGAATTAAAATTAGATTTTAATTCGGGCGAACGAGTTAATTTATAATTAATTCGCTAGCGACGTGAATAGTAATTTTGCTAGCCATAATTATTTAATTAAATTTGATTTAATTACGTCGCAATGGAAAATTCGTTAATTCGGAATTAACGAACCCGAGCCCGGAATGTGTTTGCGGGCCCACTGTGAGTTTGAATTAAAGTGGGGCCCATGAGTCACATCGCAAGTCGCATCACACATCACTTTAGTTATGGAAGTCAAGTCACCTTTAAGTGATTGACAACCAGTCACTATTCATGATGGTGGTAGATGGAGGCATTTAATGCCATTTTTCCCTCCTTTTTGCAAGATGCTTTTTGGAAAAGCTTTATCAATTTTTTGGTAACACTTTTTGCATTAGGTTTTTGGAAAACAAAATCAAAGAAAACAAAACACTCTCTCTCTCCCAAATACTCACATTGCCGTAAGCTTCCATAAGTGAAGAGGAAATTGTTTTTTCTTCATTCAAGCTAGCACTTAAACAAGGAATCATACAAGGTGATAGGGAAACCAACCCTTGAGCATGGAATCATTCACAAAGCTTGGAGCTTGAAGATCAAAGCAAAAGGGGCTTGTCCGAAACACACAAGGAGGAATAGCTTGGAGCAGAATTTTTGTTGTCTTCGCATTGCAAAAGCCGATCAAAGTGAGTATTTCCGCTACTTTACTTTGTTGTATTCGCACATTTCATTGCTTAATTTGATCTTGGTTTGACCTAGAAAACCCAAAAAACACTTAGACCAAGTCAAATATATTATTACTCTTCGTAGTGGTAAGACCATCCACAGACCAATTCTTGAACCTCGTGAAACTGAGGAAAAATCAGAATCATAGGGTAAAGAAGGGGTTGATGAGCCATTACCCGTCATTGATAATAATAGTTTTTCTCATACACCTTCATTTCCTTAGGCATTAAAAATAAAGAAATTGAACCATTCCCCTTAGATTTATGAAATATTCAAACAGGCAAAGGTCGATATCCCTTTGTTAGATGCAATTCAACATATACCATCATATGCCAAATTTCTGAAAGATATGTGCACCGTTAAAAGAAAACACCAGGTAAGAAAGAAAGCTTTTCTAGCTGAACAAGTAAGTTCCATTCTCTCAACCAATAATGCATTAAAACATTGAACATGATTTGCTTGATCTTGGAGCTAGTGTAGCTTTACTACCATTTTCGGTTTACCAACAACTTAATATCGATGAGAAGAAACCAACCTCAACTACCATTTTACTTGCTGATAGATCCGTTAAGGTACCAAAAGGAATTTTGGAAGATGTGTTATTGCAAATCAAAAAATTTGTATATCCTGTGGATTTTATTATTTTAGAAACACAACCTGTGGCAGGCAGTTTTAAGCCAATCTCTGTAATACTTGATCGGCCATTTTTAGCGATAACTAACGCTTTAATAAATTGTAGGAATGGAATCATGAATCTTTCTTTTGGCAACATGACATTAGAGTTAAATATTTTTAACATGTGCAAACAGCCATATGATGAAGATAATGAAAACGAAAGCGCAGAATCAATTGAACCTATTGTGGGTGAGCATATTCATGGGAGTTTATCTGATCAAATGGAATATTTTACTGCCAATTATGTTGAGTCAAGTGCGCAAATAGATTCAGATATTACTAATGATTTTCTACTTGACTATATTCAGATATTGGAAGACGATGGAAAGATTAAAAATTTGGAAGAACCGGGAACATTGGATGAAGAAAAACATGAAGAAGCACCCAATTTGGAGTTAAAAGCTTTGCCAGAAGGACTGAAATATGCATTTCTAGAAGATAATCAAACTTACACTGTGGTAATTTCTTCTTCTCTCACAAGCGATCAAGAAGGTAAACTTTTAAATGTGTTGAAATAACATAAACTGGCAATTGGATGGACTTTAAAAGACATAAAATGTATTAATCCATTAATCTGCACACACCGAATACATCTAGAAGATAATGCTAGGACATATCGTCAACCTCAAAAAAGATTAAACCCTCACATGAAAGAAGTAGTAAAAACGGAGGTCCTTAAACTTCTTGATACATGCATTATCTATCCTATTTCTGATAGTAAATGGGTAAGTCCTACACAAGTTGTACCTAAAAAGTCTGGAATCACTGTTGTAAAATATGATAAAGGGGAATTAATCCCAACTCGTATTTCATCTAGTTGGCGTATGTGCATTGATTATAGAAAATTGAATGACGCAACTAGAAAAGATCATTTCCCTTTGCCATTTCTTGACCAAATTTTAGAAAGAGTAGCTGGACACCCTTATTATTGTTTTCTTAATGGTTACTCGGGTTATCAAATTCCCATCGCTTTAGAAGACCAGGAAAAGACCACATTCACATGCCCCTTTGGAACATTTGCATTTAGGAAAATGCCCTTTGGACTTTGTAATGCACCTGCAAAATTCCAACGATGAATGTTGAGCATATTTAGTGACATGGTTGAACACTGTTTAGAGGTCTTTATGAATGATATAACTACCTTTGGAAATTCATTTGATAATTGCTTGACTAATCTGGAAAATGTTTTGAAAAGATGTGAAGAAAAATGACTTGTGTTAAATTGGGAAAAATGCCATTTCATGACTGATTCAGGAATTGTTTCAGGACACATTGTGTCTTCTAAAGGTATTTAGGTTGACTAAGCAAAAATAGAGGTCATTTCTAAATTACCATCACCAAAAACAATCAGGGACATTCGTTCTTTTTTAGGACATGCAGGATTTTATATGAGGTTCATTAAAGACTTTAGTACCATATCCAGACCCTTATGTAACCTCCTATTAAAAGATGCAAGATTTGAATGGACAGAAGAATGTCAAAAATCATTCCAAAAAATTATCAGTCTTTCGACTTTTGCTCCTATTATGCAATCCCCTGATTGGTCTTTGCCATTTGAGCTAATGTGTGATGCTAGTGATTATGGAGTTGGGGCAGTTCTAGGGCAGAGAAAGGAAGGTAAGCTGCATGTGATATATTACGCTAGTAGAACATTAAACAGTGCACAAATGAATTACACTACCACAGAAAAAGAACTAAATGCTGTAAAATTTGCATTAGATAAATTTCGATCATATTTAATCAGTTCTTCAACTATTGTTTACTCTGATCATGCTGCTGTTAGATATTTGATGTCTAAACAAGATGCCAAGCCAAGATTAATACATTGGATTTTGTTGCTTCAAGAATTCAATCTCACAATCAAAGACAAAAAATGGGCAGAGAACGTGGTTGCAGATCACTTATCGAGACTCACAAACGAGTCACTAATCGATACCACTCCTATCAATGATTCTTTCCCCGATGAATTTTTATTTTCGGTAAACGTAATGCCTTGGTATGCTAATATTGTCAATTTCCTTGCAACAGGAAAGATACCCTCAGACTGGAGCCAACAAGATAATAGGAAATTTTTGACCGAGGTCAAAAGATTCTACTGGGATGATCCTTATCTGTTTAAATGCTACCCTGATCAGATTTTCAGACGATGCATACCTGACAGTGAGATAAGTGGTGTTATTCAATTCTGTCATTCAGAAGCATGTGGAGGTCATTTCTCATCTAAGAAAACCGCTGTAAAAATCTTGTAGTGTGGATTTTATTGGCCCACCATTTTTAAAGATACATACACTTTCTGTAAAACTTGCAAAAATTGCCAAAAGTTGGGATCTATTTCAAAAAGAAACATGATGCCTTTAAATCCCATCATTGTCATCGAAATCATTGATTGTTGGGGGAGAGATTTCATGGGCCCATTTCCACCATCCTTTGGATTTTTATATATTTTAGTTGCAGTCGACTATGTTTCAAAATGGGTCGAGGCAATTCCTTGTCGGAACAATGATCACACAACTATGATCAAATTTTTAAAAGAAAACTTGTTAAGTCGATTTGGAATTCCTCAGGCCATCATAAATGATGGAGGTAAACACTTTTCTAATAGACCCTTTGAATCCTTAATGAAAAAATATGGAGTCACACACAAAGTTTCCACCTCTTATCACCCTAGACAAACGGACCAGTAGAATTAGCAAATTGGGAAATTAAACAAATTCTAGAAAAAATGGTTAACCAAAATCACAAAGATTGGTCTCTTCGACTAACTGATGCACTCTGGGCCTATCGAACAGCTTTCAAAACATCCTTGGGTAAGTCTCTATATCTTCTAGTTTATGGAAAACCTTGTCATTTGCCTGTAGAACTTGAGCATAAAGCATTTTGGGCTATTAAAGTATTTAATTCAAACCTTGAAAATGCTGGTCATGAACGTAAATTGTAACTAAATGAACTTGAAGAATTAAGGAATGATTCATATGAGAATACGAAAATTCTTAAAGATAAAACTAAAGCCTTTTATGATAGTCGAATTTCACGAAAAATATTTGAGGTTGGTCAAAAGGTTTTGCTTTATAATTCCCGTCTTCATTTATTTCCTAGAAAGTTAAAATCCAAATGGAGTGGCCCATTTATTATGAAACATGTTTACCCATACGGGGCTATTAACATTGAGAATCCTAGGGACGGTGATGTATTAAAGTTAATGGACAGCGTCTGAAACCCTTTTTGGAGTACTCAAAATTTCAAGAAACTTTTTTCCTATCAGACCCAGTATACCTTGATTGATGTAGTTTCTTTCATATCCCATTTAATATTTCTGTAATTTCCATTTTTCTTAGTTTTGCAGTGTTCTTGTTCTTTTATTTTATCTCACACCCTAGTAAAGCAGCGGATAACGGTACTCCGCGACTCAAGTCGGGTATTTCAGTTTCCTAAAAATACTAATACCCTACAAACCAAGGCATGGAAGAAACTCTCGTAACCCTCCATAAATATTTTCCTGCACTTCCCTGAAATGCTCTGATTAAAATTTATAAAGGCCGGACAAAAAGAATGAGAATTCTTATAATTCATGGTATTCCTAGTGATATTCGTTGGGTAATCAAAGCAAGGGTTCATTTGGCAGATGAGTCACCTGACTCCTTCATTCCTTACATGTCTGGTTCAGGAAAAAACACCTATTCTAAAAAACGAAGAGCTAAACAAATGGGTGTTTGTTATAAGTGTGCACGTTGTACGTGCAACACTCGTTGTCATTATTTAGGAATGGTGTCCGATAATCGTGAGGATAAAATACAATTCATTAGGGATGGACTGAGTAAGGAGCCTTTTTGATGATATATCATTGACTCTTGATACGCATCCTAGTGGATATGTTCATCGTGAAATTATGAGATTACACACATAATTTCATAAGGAAAGACAACCATACAGTCTCGGGAATCTGACTTTAAAATACCATATTTGCCAATTTATAAGAAAATTGGATGGGTAGCCTATCCCCGACCCATAGAGGGCGTTCAAGCCGTTACTGGACGTAAAACCAGAGGAAGATCTGAGCCACAATCACAACTACCAGTACATATTATTGCATTGATTTTCTTTACTTTAAATTATTGTTTTCCTTTACTTTTTGCCGAAAATATCTAACTTTTTTGTTCACGATCTGATAGTTGTCATTTTGTAGATATTAGTGCATTTCTCACTCACCCTTTTCAGGATCTATAAATTTAGCTCGTCATCTCCCTTTCCTCAACACATCTAGCTAAGAGAGGTAGCACAAATGGAGACAACTTCAAAACGACGATTGACTAATATCTGTGTATCTTGTGGAACTAGCTCCGGAACTAAACCAGAATTTGTTGAGGGAGCAAGAGAATTGGGTAGAGTTATGGCAAAAAGAAATATGCACTTAGTATATGGCGGTGGCAATCTTGGATTAATGGGGTGTATTTCAAAAGTTGTACAAGAAGGTGGAAGTCAAGTTTTGGGGATCATCCCAAAACATTTAACAGAAAGCCACATCATCTGAAAATCAAATGGAGAAGAATGTATTGTCCCAGGTATGTCTGAAAGACTCACTGAAATGATCAATCATGATGATGCTTTCATTGCTTTACCAGGTGGGCTCGAAACGTTGGAAGAAATATTCAATGTTGCATCATGGGCAAACTTGAATATTCACCAAAAACCTATTGGGTTGTTTAATGTTAATGGATTTTTCGATTTTCTTTTTGTATTTCTTGAAGATGCCAAAAGGAATAGGTTTATTTCAAAACCGGTAAGAGATATCTTCCTAACTGCACGAACAACTGATGATTTAATTGACAAACTCTTAGCTTATGAACCAAAAATCTACCATATTCTTTCCAAGTTGAACTGGTCTGGTAACGATCGTGGCAAAAAACGCAAAGTAAACCTGGACCTTAATCTGTAATCTTTAGTTATGAATGTCAATTTCACAATAACCAGGTGATATTTTATAAACGCTTTCTTTCTTTCTTTAAACATTGGGGACAATGTCTCGTTTTGGTTGGGGGAGATGATAGTTTAGGAAATAAATAATTTTCATGTTTATGTCTGTTTCATTGATGTTAGTTTTTACTGTGTTGTTATTTTGTGTGTAAAATAAATATCTATATATATACACAAAAACTAACAACAATGATGTTTTCTAAACCAAGTGGAATTATTGTTCAGATGTGGCTGTGTAAGGAGTTTTCACTCCTGAGACGCATCTCAATATAATTCGTAACAAGTTATTTATTGTTCCTTTCTTTTTGAATCATTTAAATTTGTGAATTCTCCATAACATTGATTAAATTTAATCTTTATATGCTCGTCTGGCAGATATTATCAACAATATGGTAACATATGACCATGTGTGGTAAGTGAAAATTCTGTAATATTCAGTTCTCCAATTTGTTGGAGGTAACACCTAAAAGCAGTGAAATATTTTATTATGCAAAACAAAAAAAATAGGAAAAATAAAAATAAAAATAAAAATAAAAGATAAAAAAGAGAAGTTTGAATAAAGTTCTTTTTGTAGCCTTTCTAACCCGAGCAATTAAGTCATAATGGGTGTTTTAACACTTAGTACCCTAAGACCAACTGGTCTGGGAATTACTAGCCCAAAGTTCGTTACAAGGGTTAAAAAGAATGCTTAAGGAAATCAGACACTGTTTATCTGAGATCCGAGCAATTAAGCCCGTAGGGGTGTCTTAACACCTAGTGCCCTAAAACCAACTGGTTTGGGAGTCACTGGCCCAAAGTTCGATATATGGATTGATGATATATTTTAGACACTGTTTATCTAAGATCCGAGCAATTAAGCCCGTATGGGTGTCTTAACACCTAGTGCCCTAAAACCAATTGGTTTGGGAGTCACTGGCCTAAAGTTCGATACATGGATTGAAGATATGTTTTAGACACTATTTATCTGAGATCTGAGTAATTAAGCCTGTAAGGGTGTCTTAACACCTAGTGCCCTAAAACCAATTGGTTTGGGAGTCACTGGCCCAAAGTTCGATACATGGATTGAATATATGTTTATAAATAAACTTTCACTGCGAAAAAATATGTAAACTCTAATATAATTTGAGGACAAAAATATTACTCTCATTTCAATAAATACCTATGATATTGTGGGCACAATATATAGATTAATACCTTTTTTATGAGTATATGGAAGAATGGTAAAAAAAGTACAGGAGAAGTCATTTATTTGATCATTCGGGAAAAAAGAAAACAATTGTTGACTTAGATAAGAATTTTTCTTCCGCTTGAATTACTAGGGACTAGTAATAAGCTGGTTGGGGGTGTGATGAATACTAAAAAGTGCATATTTATTAGACGATAAGTTAATCATTTTACACTTATAGTTTCACTAATCCTCTTAAATTGACACATTTGTGAAATAATATTTTAAAGTTATGTTTTGAGTGCTTTTACTGTGTTATTTTATGTTTTTGTGAGGAAAAATACTGCTCGAAAGCTCGACGGGACAAATCAGACGTGAAAAAGAAAAACGAAAATTCTACAAGTACGTCGTAAATTCTGCAAGCACGTCGTAAATTCTGCAAGCACGTCGTGACACGTGGAGCCTTTACGTCACGACATGTGTCCCCAACGTGGCTTCACTATTCTTTGACACGTGTCCACAACATGCATTCGCTGGTCTGGGTGGCCAAGTTTCCAATATATAAGTGCATCCGGCATTAGAAATTTTCATACTTTCTTTGCTATTCCTCTGTAAATCTTGGGGAGAGTCTTGTTTGATTATTTACTTAAAGCTTTTTGTAATGTCTTTTTCTTTCAATAATAAAAGTACGAGTATATTTTATTACAAAATGAGTAGCTAATTTCTTTTCTGCTGGGGTAAGGGTGAAGCTTTTATAATGGAAACATAGATTAAAATCGCTTCTATTATAATAAATAAATTGAATCTAATGATTAAAACTTGATTTAAATCTAGATTAATTATTGACAATCTGTCTACCGCCTTTATGGCTGGTTTTATCTTTCTTCCGTCCTTATGGCCGGTTTTATCTTTCTACCGCCTTTATGGCTAGTTTTATCTGTCTACTGGCTTTATGGCTGGTTTTATCTTTCTACCACCTTTATGACCGGTTTTATCTTTCTACCACATTTATGGATGGTTTTATCTATCTACCGCATTTATGGCTGGTTTTATCTTTCCACCACCTATATGGCTGGTTTTATACGATTTCGGCATAATTAAGTACCGTGATAGGACTTGTTATAGACAAACGGTATAACCCTCTTTATGGCTGGTTTTATGTTTTTGGCATACTTAGTACCTTGGTAGGACTAATTATCGACATAAATGATTACCTCCTTTATGGCTGGTTCTTTATATTGGCATAATTAATTCCTGCAATAAATTAAGTGAACAAAGGTAATTTATAAATTATAATAAAGCGAGATTTCTAAATGTTTAAAAGACTGAAAGTGGATCCCCTAACTCCAGCATTTCATTCTATTATTGCATTCCAACCTAAAAGTCTCCAACTACTTCAACAAATCAAACTTTTCTTTTCTGTACTGTTCATTATTCTATTTTGCCAAATCTCTTCTATGTGGATCGACCCTAGACTCACCGGGTTATTTTATTACTTTGACACTCTTATACTTGGGAGTAAAAGACCAGAGCTCAATTGAAGTAATTACTTCCAGGAAGGGTGTATTCGAAATTATGTCGGCTTTGTTTGACTCTTGGTAGGCTGAATAAAATCATTTCTTTGAATTCTTTCATTTCCTTTTGCATCGACGAGGTAACTTGTTATGCTCTGTCGTCTAGAGAGGTATGGGAACCTTATTGAGGGTCATCTGTCGGTGGATTATTGTTGGCCACATCGTTGAATGCTCCCATGGGGTCAGCTTGTACGGTAGGGTTACTGGCTCGATCGGAAGTTCTTCGTTGCTGGGAGGTCGAAGAAATTTGTTCTAACTGCTTCTGGAGGTTCGTATTGAAGCTTCGCATGGCCAAGTTTTCTTCCTCCAATGCTCATAACCGTTCTTGGAGAATGGCCAATTACGCGATCACATGATCTGGTTTCTGTTCGCCGCCTGTAGCCATGAGTATATATGTTTGTAAGGATCATAGACTGAGAGATCTTTGTTTGCTATAAATCGCATAGGTCCCATGGCGGGCGCCAAATTATAGACACCGGTTTTCACCTCTGGTCCACAATCAAAAATTTGAGCGAAGAAGGGCGCTAGCGATCCTGCAAGACAAAGTAGAGTGAGCGTGAAGCTTCTACCCACCAGGGTGGTGGATACCGTAGGTACTCCGATGCCCAAATCAGTAGCGTAGATGAGCAAATAGCGATGGAAAAATAATATTTGATGTTACCTTGACGTCCGTTGATTGCCATGAAGCTAGTGGGTTGGTATCTTGGGGTGATTGGTTGTAAGTGCTCTGGAGAGAAAGCCTTGGAAAAAACCTTCTCCAGAGTCTGAATTATGCCTCTTTTATAGGTGATCAGGAAGTGGGTCTCATTAATTCATTAAAGGCTTAACTCTTTGGTGCCAAAACGGCTAGTCACGTAAATCATGAATAAGGCATTTTTTCGGTTGGGTAGCTGGTAAGTCAAGAGGTTGTTTGGTAAGCCTCTATTTGCGTAAGGGCCTAATAAGGTAATTGGATCCTTGGCCCAAGTCTGGTCTGGGTACTGTTTGGAGGTATTGGGCTATATCTGATATAGGGCCTAAAGTGAGAAGTCGAAAATACCTTTGGCCCAAATTTGGCCCTTACAGATATTAAAGGTGTTTCCAAATAAAAGGTTGTAACAACTATATTAGTAATAATACATTAAAATATGATTTTAAAAACATTCATTACCGAAATAATATATATTAAAAATAATTTAATATTTACAAACCTTTTAAAATACAAACATGATTATCTCATAATCACCAAAAAAACATTATATTAAAAATAATATAAGTTCCAAGCGTGTCTATAATTATTAATCACATTAATAATTTTATTGCATGTTAGTTTATAATTGGACTATCCAATTATATTTAATTTCTTATAGTATATTGAGCTAGCACGGGGACCAAAGGTGATGGGTGGAAAATATATCAATATTTACCACCCCTTTTATTTAATATTTTGTTTAGTTTCTCGGGTTTGATGAACGTTTTGATATGTTTTAGTTTATTTTGCAGATAAAATAATACCAGGACCCAATGAAATTATTTAGGACGAAATATGGGTCAAATAAGGGAAAATATTGGACTTGACATATTAATTTTGGAGATTGGAAACTTGAAAGAGCGTTTTAACGAAGTGCAGTTTTGGAAATTCCAATTTTGCGCATCTGTTGTATTTTGGGATAACTGTTTACTCCGATATTCGATTGAGCTGATTTAAGTTCCAGATTAAAGAAGACTCAATGATCTACAACTTTGAAGAACAAAATAATTTCGAATTCGGAATATTTCATGACCGAAATTGATGAAATATCCGGAAGTGAGTTATGTGTAATTATTAAAGTCATTTTCAAAGAAAATAAATAAATAAAAAATAAAAATAGTCAAACTCCCACCAAACATGATAGCAATTAGTGGAGCAATTAGTGGAGTAATTAATAATGGATTTTGTAGAGCAATTAGTGGAGCAATTGATAATGGATTTGGTGGATGATTCGATGGAGGCAAAATTTTGCCTATAAATACCAAGCCATTTCATTTGTAAATGTATATTTTCTTCTAAGGAATTCCTTAAGAATACTAAGAAGATTGTATCTTGTTTGTTTATTTACAGCTTTCAGTAATTAATTTCCTTTTTTGCACTTTCTTTTCTTTACTTTTCAGTTGTTTACTTTTCGTGATTTACTTTTACGCACATTACTTTTCTTTCTTTAACTTTCAGTTTTTACTTTTCAGTAATGAGGAGGTAACTCCAATTTGCTGGGGTAAAAGGTAAAATTTTTATTACTAATATTTAGATTAATGTCCTTTAATTATAATATATAAACTAGTTAAAACCTGACTTAACGAGGATACCGCCATATTGGTCGGTTGGTAATTATTTAAATTGGTTTTAACCTGACTAAACTGGATACCGCCTGATTGGTCGTTTGGTAATTAATTATTAATTTGACTTAATCTGGATACCGCCTATATGGCAGGTTGGTAATTATCATGCAAAGTTAATATATTATATTAAGGGAGATATCTAAAATAGAAGTAATACAAGTGGATCATTTTACCTCAGCATTTTCTTTTATTGTACTTTTACTTTAATTACTTTTCAGCGATTTACTTTTAGCATTTACTTTTCAGCAATTTACTTTCAGCAATTTACTTTCAGCATTTACTTTTCAGTAATTTACTTTCAGCATTTTACTTTTTAGTATTTAATTTTCAGTATTTAATTTTAGCATTTACTTTCCGTCATTTACTTTTCAGCAATTTACTTTTCAGCTTTTTACTTTATGTCTTTTATTTTATTTAAGTTTTTACTACCCGTAAATATGTGTCGTAACTAAGCCAGTTATCTGGGGTTGTGATGAAGTCCAATATCACCGGTATATAAGGGGTTAAATTACGATTTGTGTAATATAAAAGGTTTATTTTTTGAGCCTTAGTCTTAATGCATCTTGTTAACTGGCCATTAATAAGATTGATTCGGTAAACTTAAAATGAACTTGGAAAATAGATTTTAGGTTTAAGACCTTAGACTTAATAGCCCACGATCTTCCTTGAGGATAAATAACCCTTTAATAGATTTCCTTACATCATATGAATATACCTGTCGGGCGGGGGTAGCCATAATTGGAACTTAATCTTAATGAATTCAGATAACTTGGTTAACATAGGAATATGATTAATTGGGTTATACTGGATATTTGTATTTGACCATCGGAAGAGGCTTTGGCATAATTTCGTGTTCCAGGTTAATAAACCAATATATTACACAAACGTAAAATAACTACTTCATCTTTTAAAAGATATTGGAAAGATTCACAACCCTGGATAATTTTATAAATTTGAATTTTCTTCAATCTATTTTCGAGCAATTTCATTTACTTGTTTTAAGTCACTTTCAAATCAAACAACCAATCCATTAGATACTTGTAAACATTTAGCTTCATTAATTAATAGCTTAGGTATTAAGTCCTCGTGGGATCGATACTTTTTATACTACTTGAACGATACGTGCGCTTGCGTTATACGCGTGTGATTACGCCGGTCAAGTTTTTGGCGCCGTTGCCGGGGACTTATTTATCTTTCACTATTAATTTTGAGGTTAGATACATTTACTTGTATCTAATTTTCTTTTTACTTATTGTTTTTGTTTTATTGTGTTTCAGGTTCTCAGACACTACATGAGACGAACCAGAAGCTTTGAACTCTGACCGCTTGACCCAGAGATTGAAAGAACCATCACATAGTTGAGAAGGGAAAGGCGAGAAGGCCAAGAAGCAATCATTAACATGGAACCTGAACCTTTGAACGTTGTACCACCAATTCCCATTCGAGACAGAACCATTCCGGTGGTTGACGGACTCATTTCTTGTATTGTACTTCCTCTCTTACCAGCAAATACGGGTGACATCAAAACATGCATCCAGATGATTCAGCAGTCAGTACAGTTTGGGGGAAATGCAACTGAATATCCTAATGCCCACAGCAGCAACTTCCTGGAAGTTTGCGATACTTTTAATTACAACCGAGCAGCTGAAGAAGCAATGAGACTGCGGGTTTTTCTATATTCCCTGAAAGATAGAGCTAAAGCTTGGCTACATTCGTTACCAGCAGGTTCCATCACAACTTCGAACACTCTAGCCACCAAATTCCTTGCAAAGTACTTTCCACCAGCCAGAACTGCAAAGTTGAGGAATGACATCACATCCTTCGTGCAACAAGATTCAGAATCCCTTTGCAAAGCTTGGGAAAGATTCAAAGATTTACTCCGGAAATTTCCTCATCATGAGATCACAAAGTGGCTACAAGTCCAAACCTTCTACAATGGACTTTGTGGAATAATGAGAACCACAATTGATGCTGCTGCTGGAGGAGCTTTGATGGCAAAAGGAGAAGATCAGGCCTGGGACTTAATTGAAGAAATGGCCAATAACAATTCTTTATGGCCAACAGAAATGAGCATGATCCATAGAAGTGTAGGAATTTATGAAGTTGGAGCCAACACAGCACTGAATTCCAAGCTGGATGTGATTTGTAAGAATCTGGAAACTCTTAACATGAAAGTTAATGGTGGATCCACAAGTTCACCATTTGGAGGAGTACCTGAGTCAGAATCTTACAACCAACAAGAAGAGACAGTGAATTATGTCAATAATTTCAACAGACAGAGGAACAATCCATATTCCAACACCTATAACCCAGGGTGGAGGAATCACCCCAATTTTACATGGAGCAACAATTCAAGGCAAAAGAACTACCCACCAACTGGATTCCAACAACCAAATAAAAGCCAGGAGCATGAAAAAGAACCAAGAATAACAGAAGTACTGACCCAGTTGAAGAAGCAATAAGCAAAATATGATGCTTTAGCAGCTATTGTTCAAAACCAAGTAGCATTGAATCAAAGCCATTCATCCTTTATTAAAGCACTGGAAAATCAAATGGGACAACTGGCCAATGCTCAGAGTTACAGACCGCCAGGAAATCTTCCCAGCAACACAGAACCAAATCCAAGGAACCGAGGGAAAGAGTAATGTCAAGCCATTACTTTGAAAAACGGTACTGAAATCAACAAAGATGTTGGAATCAAGGCAACCATTGAAGAAGTTCCAAAATATGCAATTCCACAGATGAAGGAAAAAGAAGCAAAGGAAAAAGATCAAGAAATAATCACTTTACCTCCACCTTTTCCTCAACGACTCCAGAAAAACAAATTGGATAAACAGTTTGCTCGATTCTTGGAGGTGTTCAAAAAGCTGCATATCAACATTCCATTTGCAGTAGCTTTGGAAGAAATGCCCAGCTATGTCAAATTCATGAAAGACATTCTTTCACGAAAATGGAGATTGGGAGATTACGAGATAGTAGCATTGATGGAGGAATGCAGCGCCATCATTCAGAGGAAACTTCCCCCGAAGTTGAAAGATCCTGATAGTTTCACCATTCTTTGCATCATGGAGAGCATAACTTCGGAAGGGCTTTGTGTGATTTAGGTGCGAGTGTTAACTTGATGCCTTTTTCTATTTTCAGGAAATTGCAAATAGGAGAAAAAAAGCCTACCTCAGTCTCTCTACAACTTACTGATCGAACGCTCGTATTTCCGAGAGGTGTAGTTGAGGATGTGCTGGTCAAAGTTGAAAAATTCATTTTCCCTGCAGATTTTATTGTCCTTGACATGGAGGAAGATGAAGACGTGCCAATAATCCTCGGGAGACCGTTCTTGGCTACAGGTCGAACCATTATTGATATACAGAAACGAGAACTAACCATGAAGGTACAAGGCCAAGAAGTAACATTCAATGTTTTCAAGGCCATGAATTTCCCGGATGATGAAAAGAAGGAGGAATGTTTCAGACTTGATGTGATAAATAGTTCCATCCAGACTTGCAATGCAATGCAAAGTTCTACTGACAAACTTAAAGTATGTCGATTTCCTGTGGAGCCTGAAGATAAAGTGTATTGCGCTTTGAAGAAGCCAATTCATGCACTACAAGCAACATAAGAGATACAGTTCCACCAGCTCAACGAATTGGAGGAATTTCACATTCAGCCTTTTGAGAATGCCAAATTGAACAAAGAAAATGCCAAGAAGAGACATGATGAGAAGTTAGTGCGCATACAACTGGAACCAGGGCAGAGGGTCCTGTTAAACAAGTCAAGCTTGAAACTCTTCCCATGGAAGCCAAAATCACGGTGGTCAGGTCCATTCTTAATCACCAAGGTTTTACCAGATAGAGCCGTTGAGTTACATGATCCCGACTCCAACAAAATATTCCAAGTTAAAAATAAGTGTGTCAAGCACTACTGGGGAGAATCAATTGAGCGACAAAAAGAAAGTGTTACACTTTCATATCCAACCTAACATTCAGGAAATCATGTCTAGCTAACGACATTAAACTTAGCGCTAGTTGGGAGGCAACCCATGCAATTTGTGTATATATTGTGATTTGGTGTCCTTTAATTTTTGTGTGTTTAGTTTTTGCAGGTTAAGTCATTTCAAGATGGAAGATGCTCTCGTAAATCTTCACAAGCAATTTCATTCTCTCCCTCAAAATTCTCTGATGAAAGCTTACAAAGCTCGCTTGGAACGGATAAGACTACTGATGATCAAAGGTATGGCTACTGGATTCATTGGATTATTGAAGCACGGTTCTGATTGATAGGTGAGTCCTCTGACTCTTTTATTTCACATCTGCCTGGTTTAGAAAGAAGCACATATGCTAAAAAGAGAAGAGCCAAAAGAATGTGTGTTTAATATAGATGTGCTCGTATGTTTTGTGATACTCGTTGTCGATCTTTAGGAATGGTGTCTGATAACCGCGAAGATAAGATTCATTTCATTAGGGATGACTTGAGTAAGGAGTCTTTGGATAACATATCTAAAACTCTTGAGACACATCCCAGAGGATATGTGTATCACAAAATTCGCATGTTATATGCACAATTCCGTAAAGAAAGACAACAGTTAAGTCTCGGGAATCTGACTCTAAAAGACCATGTTTGCCAATTTATAAGAAAATTGGATGGGAAGCTTGTCCCTAATGCATAGACGTCATTCAAGCCGTTACATTATTTTAAATATTATATCTCTTTCTTTTTTCCTAATAATTGTGATTTGTTTTGTTATTTTCTCCAACAGGATCCAGGCTACTTTTTAACCTTTCACGATTTACTATTTTGCCACTAATCGTCCTTTGGAAGATACTTGTGCTATTATTACTCACCCATTTCAGGTTCTATAAATTCAACTCATCATTGCACTCTTAAAGGCATCCAGAGCTGAAAAAAGAAACACAAAATTATGGAAGCCACTTCAAGAAGACGAGTTGTAAACATTTGAGTGTTTTGTGGTACTAATGTTGGCAGCAGCACAGGGATTGGGTCGAGTCATTGCTGCAAGGAATATGCACTTAGTATATGGCGGTGGCAATCTTGGACTAATAGGGATCGTTTCAAAGGCTGTATAGGATGGAGGCAGCCAAGTTATGGGAATCATCCAAAAACCCTTGGCAGAGGCGAATCTTATTGGATCATCAAACGGCGAAGAACTAATTATGCCAGGTATGTCTGAACGACTGGTAGAAATGATTAATCGTGCTGATGCTTTTATTGCTTTGCCAGGTGGCTTGGGCATAATAGAGGAAATTTTTACAATGTTATCTTGGGCAAACCTGAACATACACCAGAAACCACTTGGATTGTTTAACATTGAAGGATTCTATGATTTTCTATGTGTGTTTCTTGATGATGCCCGGAGAAATGGGTTCGTGTCAAAACCTGTAAAAGAACTTCTTTTTACTGCCAGTACTGCCCCGAATTTAATTGATCAAATCTTAGCCTTTGAACCACAAATTGACCCCATTCTTTCCTAGATAAACTGGTCTGATGATGATCGTGGTATGAGGCTTCGGATAAATCTGGATCTTAACCTGTAATTTTTCACTTAGATGTAGAATTTCAGCTAACCAGGTACAGTTTTCTAAACTCTTCTACTACTGTTTAAGACATTGGGGACAATGTCTCATTTAGGTTTAAGGGAAGGGAATAGTTAATTTGTATCTTTTTTTTATTGTTTTATTTTTAGTCTAAAATTTTCGAAAAATACAAAAAAATTGAAATTTTTTCAAAAATCACAAAAATATTTTATGTTTTTAATTTGATTAATCGGGTGAAATTGGTGTAAGAGATAGTTGTGTATGGAAATTCCACTCCTGAGACGTATCTCAACATATTTCGGAACAAGTTAATTTTTATTTATTTCCTTTTGAATAATTTAATTTGTGAATTCTCTCTAATACTGACTAAAATGAATCTTCATATGTTCAGTTGTCAGGTATTATCAACATACATAGTAACATACAGACATGAGCTATAATTGAAAAGTTTGTAATATTCAGTGTTCTAGTTTAATTGGAGGAAGCATCTATAAAAAGCGATGGAGTAAAAAAAAACGTCTTAGATCCGAGTTATTAAGTCTGTAAAGGTGTTTTAACACCTAGTGCCCTAAAACCAACTGGTTTGGGAGTCACTGGCCCAAAGCTCACTACATGGATCAAAGATGTTGCAAATATATATATATATATATATATATGAAGTCTGAGTAATTAAGTCTGTAGAGGTGTCGTAACACCTAGTGCCCTAAACCCAACTGGTTTGGGAGTCACTGACCCAAAGCTCGCTACATAGATGGAAGATATTTTATATAAATAAAAAAAAATCAAGGAAAAAAATTAGAAAAATCAAAAAAAAAAAATTATTCCACTTGCTTAAAAAAATGTGTGAATTCTGATATAACTTTAGGACAAAAATATTACTCTTTTTTCAACTGCACTTGTGACTATTGTGGGCAAAATGAGTTGATTAATATTTTGTTGGCTGTGTATATGGAGAATGGTAAAAATAATCGGAGACTTTACTTATTCGGTAATTTAGAAAGAAACAAAACAATTATTGACTTAGATAAGAAGTTTCACCCGTTTAGTCACTAACTTTTTTATTCTATTTTCTCTTGTCTTTTTGCTTTTGTGTGCATTAGTTTTACTATCTTTTTAATTTTATAAGACGATTGTGGGTATCGTCGCAGTAAACCCTCACAAGACTACAACTCGTCCACTAGGGACACCTAGGGGTTTAAAGGCTGTTGCATACGCTAAATGCAACTGTGATCCCTACGAAAGTGGCATAGTTTAATTTTAATTATTTCTTGTATTTTATTTTGTTGTTTTGCTCGAGGACTAGCAAAATGTTAGGTTTGGGGGTGTGATGAGTGGAAAATATATTAATATTTACCGCCCCTTTTACTTAATATTTTGTTTAGTTTCTCGGGTTTGATGAACGTTTTGATATTTTTAGTTTATTTTGCAGATAAAATAATATTGGGACTCAATAAAATCATTTAGGACGAAATGTGGGTCAAATAAGGGAAACTATTGCACTTGACATATTAATTTTGGAGATTGGAAACTTGAAATGGCGTTTTAACGAAGTATAAATTTGGAAATTCTATTTTTGCGTATCTATCTTATTTTGGGCATAACGTTTTACTCCGATATCGGATTGAGCTGATTCAAGTTTCATATTAAAGAAGACTCAATTATCTACAACTTTGAAGAACAAAATAATTTCGAATTCTGAATATTTCATGACCGAAATTGATGAAACTTCTGGAAGTTTGTTATGTGTAATTATTAAAGTCATTTTCAAAGCAAATAAATAAATAAATAAATAAAAATAGTCAAACTCTCACCAAACATGATAGCAATTAGTGGAGCAATTAGTGGAGTAATTAATAATAGATTCGGTGGAGCAATTAGTGGAGCAATTAATAATGGATTTGGTGAATGATTTGATAGAGGCAAACTTTTGCCAATAAATACCAAGCCATTTCATTTGTAAATGCATACTTTCTTCTAAAGAATTCCTTAAGAATACTAAGAAGATTGTATCTTGTTTGTTTATTTACAGCTTTCAGTAATTAATTTCTGTTTTCGCACTTTCTTTTCTTTACTTTTCAGTTTTTACTTTCCGCAATTTACTTTTACGCACAGTACTTTTCTTTCTTTAATTTTCAGTTTTTACTTTTCAGTAATAAGGAGGTAACTCTCATTTGCTGGGGTAAAAGGTAAAACTTTTATTACGAATATTTAGATTAATCTCCCTTAATTATAATATATAAACTAGTTAAAACCTGACTTAACGATGGTACCGCTATATTGGTCGGTTGGTAATTATTTAAATTGGTTTTAACCTGACTAAACTGGATACCGCCTGATTGGTCGGTTGGTAATTAATTATTAATTTGACTTAATCTGGATACCGCCTATATGGCTGGTTGGTAATTATCATGCAAAGTTAATATATTATATTAAGGGAGATATCTAAAATAGAAGAAATAAAAGTGGATGTTTTTACCTCAGTATTTTCTTTTATTGTACTTTTACTTTATTTACTTTTCATCAATTTACTTTCAGCATTTACTTTTCAGTAATTTACTTTCAGCATTTACTTTTCAGCATTTAATTTTCAGTATTTAATTTCAGCATTTACTTTCCGTCATTTACTTTTCAGCAATTTACTTTTTAGCATTTTACTTTATGTCTTTTATTTTATTTAAGTTTTTACTATCCGTAAATATGTGTCGTAACTAAGCCAGTTATCTGGGGTTGTGATGAAGTCCAATATCACCGATTTATAAGGGGTTAAATTACGGTTTAGGTAATATAAATGTTTATTTATTGAGCCTTAGTCTTAATGCATCTTGTTAACTGGCCATTAATAGGATTGATTCGGTAAACTTAAAATGAACTTGGAAAATGGATTTTAGGTTTAAGACCTTAGACTTAATAGCATACGATCTTCCTGTTGGATAATATGACCCATAACGTCACTATTTGTACAGATCATGGTGTTTTTTTACAAATTAACTATGTGACAAAGGAGATTGCACTCTTATCATTTGTGATTAGATCACCTTAGATATATAAATGATGAGAGGTCCCTATGATTTGTTCCTGGACGGAGAATGATATGAGACAGTATCAGTCCACGTAGGATAAATCATTAAATATCCCTAGTCGTAGTATTATCGAGACAGGACATCGATAATGCAGAATAGGCTAGTATTGCACTTGTGCGCATTGTGAGGGCACAACGGCATAGTTCTCATATATTTAAGTATTGGATACTTATGCAAGTGCAATAGGAGGTTGTGTTTCACCGATGGTACGGGAAACAGCTTCGCTCTGGATAGACCCCTCGGAATCCCATTGGTATTATGACTATGTGTCTATGGGAGTCCGACATCAGGGTAGGTGTATTTGGTCTTAACCTGAGACTTGCACCGCTAATACTTACGATAATCGGTAGACTTTGGTCTTGGTGGTACAGGGCTTTAACCGATTCTGCGTACACCACTTCTGGTTTATCAGAGAGTCGTAGTGTATGGGTGTGATGTCAAGACGGAAGTATCACTTCAGTCATAGTGGAGATGATGTCACGCAGGATACGGTACTAGTGCTCTTGAGTGATGCGCATCCAATCATGATATTTTGACCAGGTCATGAATATCTGATTATAGAGACTAGTTACCAGACATCCGACATGTGCTTCGAACGGGGCAGACACTTATCCAGCCCCAGCCCTAGCACGTGATTATCCGATACTGGGCCGATATACACAATACTACGGTATACTACGCTTGATACAGATCTATATATTCCTGTAAGAATATTTCTGGAGAATTGGGTAGGCATGGCGCTTTTCTAGAAGCCAACCTTGTCTTGTAAATCGGTATAAACGTAGTACGAGGTACTTACGTGTTCAGATAGTCCGACGACCGTATTTACTGCCAACATATCCGGAGATCTCATGGGTCGGATCCTGAAGATTCACCGATGACGTATGACTCGCACTTTAATTAATCTGGGATTAATTGGAAGAGAGAGAAAATTAATCTAGGATTAATTCGATGAGAGAGAAAATTAATCTGGGATTAATTACGGAGATATTTTATCTCGGATAAAATATCGTTAAAGAGAGAGAACGATTAAATTGGAATTAATCGATAAATTAATATATTCGATATATTAATCGAAATTTGATTTTGACGTGGAATTGAAATTGGATTTTAATTCGGGCAAACGAATTAATTTAGAATTAATTCGTTAGCGACGTGAATAGTGAATTTGCTAGGCACAATCATTTAATCACGACGTGACGGAAAATTCGTTAATTTGGAATTAGCGAACCCGAGCCCGAGAGTGATTGCGAGCGCATTCGTATTTCGAATTCGAGCGCGGCACGCAAGTCGCATCAAGCGTCAAATCACTAGTCGCGTCAATTGTCAAATCACTTGTCACTTTGAGTGATGTGATATGACATGTTGTCACTTTATTAAAGTGACTTGATGTGAATAGTGAAAGGTGATTATTTGAAAGTTGATAGGACTTGTACCTTTTTGACTTTTGAATTAATTGTTGTGTATATATATATTTTATTCATTTTACTTGGTAAATGGAATAAGATATATGTATATACAAAAGCCATTCTCTCTCTCTTGGACCATGTGTAGTACACGGTTTTTTTGGCCATTTTGTGTCATTCACGTGACCCTCTCTCATTGCTTTTGGTCTTCACGGTTTTAGGCAAAATGGAGCCAAAAAAAACTTCTCTCTTCTCACGGTCATGGTGACCGATTTTCATCTCCATTTTTCTGGTTTTCACACACAAAATGGAGAAGCTTTTGATCTTGTAACAAGATCTAAGTGCTAGCACAGTCATGGAGGAATACAAAGGTGATAGGGAAGTGAGTTTGTGAGCATGGAATCTCAAAGCTTGGAGCTTCAATGGAGACCACCATGGGCGATTTTTGAAGACATTTTCACAGCCCCACCGTGCAGTTCAGTAGCTCCAAAAATGGCCAAAACCGAGCTTGATGGAGGTAGAAAAAGACTTGTGTTCTTTGCATCTCAAACCAATCATTGTGAGTATATGTTTCCGCCATTATTCCTTGATGTATTCATGCGATTTCTTGCTTGTTTTGGATGATTCTTGGGACCTAATTAGGAACTCAACACTTCCTTGAGGATAGATAACCCTTTAATAGATTTCCTTACAGGATAGGAATATATCTGTCGGGCGGGGGTAGCCATAATTGGAACTTAATCTTAATGAATTCAGATAACTTAGTTAACATAGGAATATGATTAATTGGGTTATACTGGATATTTGTATTTGACCATCGGAAGAGGCTTTTGCATAATTTCGTGTTCCAGGTTAATAAACCAATATATTACACAAACGTAAAATAACTACTTCATCTTTAAAAGATATTGGAAAGATTCAAAACCCTGGATAATTTTATAAATTTGAATTTTCTTCAATCTATTTTCGAGCAATTTCATTTACTTGTTTTAAGTCACTTTCAAATCAAACAACCAATCCATTAGATACTTGTAAACATTTAGCTTCATTAATTAATAGCTTAGGTATTAAGTCCTCGTGGGATCGATACTTTTTATACTACTTGAACGATACGTGCGCTAGCGTTATACGCGTGTGATTACACCGGTCAAAAGGGACCTAGAGTTTCGACCTCTAATAATCCCAGAATATTAATTAAACTATTTAATTAAATACTCTGAATTACAAATTTCACGTTTTTTTACTAAAAACTTGAAGTTGCACTCTCATCGCTATAGATTTAAAATAATCTGAACTACTTCAGTGTTCATCGATATAGTCATTACGTACGGATTTGCCCTTCACGAGTATCTCATAATTGTCAAAATACCTATTATACCCCTTTAATTATTTTTACCTTAAGTACCATTGATTCTCTAATGAATTATTTATTCATAACTATTATGAATATTAATCTTTCTATTCGTAATAGAAAGACTTGTGAGCTCTGATCGTTCAAGTGTCGAATCAACCCTTAAGGAAGATACTATTCTACTTCTCGCAAGAATGAGTGAATTTCATATCTATGTAAACATCCCCCGCTACACACCAAAACATATCCTCAAAGTACGTGGCTATTGGTCGGGTTTCCTACACCAACCGCACCTTTGTAAATCAAATGGCATGGCCTGCCATGTAGGAGTTCGTAGTACACTTAGGATTCGGGTCAATCTATAAATGACTATCTAGTAGATTGATGTGAATTTCTTTATTTAATGGATATTATAAGAAGTTCATTTCTATCTGGGTCCAGCCCTATATGATCACATCATATAAGGTGTCTTCATTCTCATGTCACCATATGGAAGATCCCAGATCAAGGTCGCCATATATTTATAGAATGGACCACAACTATATATAAACCACAAACAAAGTAACTGTTATGTTTTCTCTCTATGGACTATTTTATATTACTAATTTCAGACTTAAATCCTCTTGTGCATGCCACTCATACACAAACTTTGAAGGCACATAAGTATTCAAGGGTAAACTGCATAATTTTCAATATGTTATTTAAATCAAAACAATTGATAAATAAACTATGCATCTTTTATTTTAAACAAATAATTCAATTTACATATTACATAAAGCTCTGGGGCATGTATCCCAACATGATATAATTCTTTCGGAACCCTACATTTAAGGAATATGTAGCTCAGTGAGATCTTATGGCTGTAGTAGCGTCAGTTTCGGTAGAGGCGAGTGATTTTGATAGCGAAGAGGGATCAGATGGCGGGGATGACTTCGATTTGAAGCATGAGAGCGATTTTGACTGACCAGTATCATCCCTAGTTTTCATGGTACTTTTGTTCCTTATCTTTTCTTTTATTGTTATTTTCTGCCCATGGAGGACATTATGTTGTTTAAGTTTAGGGGTGCTATCAATTCTCTTCCGCCCATGATTCATGTGTTTTATACATGTTTCTTTATTCAAAAAATCCCTAATAGTGAAACATATATTCGATCATGAGACTGTTTGCCTTAGTGAGAGGTTTAAGAAAACGATAAATGTCTAAATTCTTTTATCTGATGCCTTGAATAGCTGATCTAGATTAGACTCATATGCATTTAATATAAGGTTTCTAGCAGTAAGGACCTAGTTAGTTGATAAAGAAATGAGTCAAGATAATTGTTTGATGATGAATAATTTTTACTTAGATATTTGTCTCTGTCTGTTACATGTAAAATGTGTCTGAGTGAAAAAAATAGATAAATTTTGAAAAAATAAATAAAATAAAATAAAAAAGTACCACCGATAACCTTTAAGTATGAAGCTAGCCATAAGCGAGTGTTAGGACCACCAGGAAGAGAAATGCTACCTTAAAAGTGTTGGTTTCTAATATAGGTCCCAAGAATCATGAAATCAAGCACAAAATTCGCATGAATACTTCAAAGAAGTAAGGCGGAATACATACTCACATTGAATGGTTTGATGCTAGGAAGAACAAGACCCATTTTCCTCCATGTTGAAGCTCGGTTTTGGCCTCATTGGAGCTGCTGGACTGCACGTTTTTGGGCTGTGAAAATCCTCTTATTTTCGGCCATTGAAGACTCCATGGAAGCTCCAAGCTTCAAGCTTCAAAAGATGGTTCCATGCTCACAATAACACTTCCCTATCACCTTTGTATCAACTCATATGTGTGCTAGCACTTGATCTTCTTCCTTGTTTTTGATCGAACCAAAATGAAGAGAAGAAGTGGCTCCAAGCCGTGAGAGGAAGAAGAGAAAAGGGAGGGAAAAATAAGTTTCCTCAAAACCGTATGCCCTAAAATTGAAGAGAGAGAAGATAAAGCTTTAATATATATATTTATTACATTTACCAAGTAAATTAAATAAAACATATATATTACTTTAATTCAAAAGTCAAAAGGTAAAAGTGAAAAGCAATTTAACTTTTCCCAACCACCTTTCACTATTCACATCAAGTCACTTTAATAAAGTGACAACATGTCATGTCACATCACTCAAAGTGACAAGTGATTTGACAATTGATGCGACTAACGATCTGACGCTTGATGTGACTTGTGTGCTGCGCTCGGGCTCGGGTTCGCTAATTTCAAATTAATGAATTTTCCGTCGCGTCGTAATTAAATGATTACGCCTAGCGAAATCACTATTCACTTCGCTAATGAATTAATTCTAAATTAATTCGTTTGCCCGAATTAAAATCCAATTTCAATTCCGTGTCGAAATCTAATTTCGCATAATATATCGAATATATTATTTTATCGATTAATTCCAAATTAATTGTTCTCTCTCTTTAAACGATATTTTATCCCAGATAAAATATCTCCATAATTAATCCCAGATTAATTTTACCTCTCATCGAATTAATCCAAGATTAATTTTCTCTCTCTTCTAATTAATCCCAGATTAATTAAAGTGCGAGTTATATGTCATCGGTGAATCCTCGGGGAGCGACCCATGAGATCTCCGGATATGTTGGCAGTAAATACGGTCGTCGGACTATCCGAACACGTAAGTACCTCGTACTACGTTTTACCGATTCACAAGACAAGGTTGGCTTCTAGCAAAGCGCCATGCCTACCCAATTCTCCAGAAATATCCTTACAGGAATATATGATCTATATCAAGCGTTGTATACCGTAGTATTGCGTATTTCGATCCAGTATCGGATGATCACATGCGAGGCCTGAGGCTGGTACAGTGTCTGTCCCGTACGAAGCATATATCGGATAACAAGCAACTAGTCTCTTTAATATCGAATAATCATGACCAAGTCATATTATCCCGACGGTTGCAACCTTCTATAGAGAACGAGTTCTGTATCCATGCGCGATCATCAACTCCATATGACTGGAGTGACACTTCCGTCTTGACATCACACCCAACACACTACGATTCTCAATATACCCAGTATTGGCGTACACATAACCTGTTAAAGCCCTGGACGACCTCAACCAAAGTATATTGATTGTCGCAAGTATTAGCGGTGCAAGTCTCAGGTTAAGACCAAATACACCTACCCTGATTTCGGACTTCCATAGACACATAGTCATACTACCAATGGAATTCCGATGGGGTCTATCCAAAGCGAAGCTGTTTCCCGTACCATCGGTAAAACACAACCTCCTATTACACTTGCGTGGGTATCCTATACCCAAATATATGAGAACTATGCCGTTGTGCCACTCACAACATGCACAAGTGTAATACTAGTCTTTTACGTATTTATCGATGTCCAATCTCGATAATACTCTGACTAGGGATATTTAATGATTCTGCCTTCGTGGACTGATACTGTCTCATATCATTCTCAATCCAGGCACTAATCATAGGGACCTCTCATCATTTATATATCTAGGTGATCTAATCACAAATGATAAGAGTGCAATCTCCTTTGTCACATAGTTAATTTGTACAACAACACTATGATCTATACAAATAGTGACGCTATGGGTCATAACTGTCCAACAAAAAGGTAGTGTGAGTTAAGGAAAAAACAGAAGAATTTGTTTTTGTTTTTTTGTTTTTTTTGCATTAAAGTCGTATCCATATTAAGCCTAATTAGTCAGATAGAGAACATCTTTGAGATATCTAGGTTGATTTGACCCATCGAATCTCAATTGTCGAGATGAAATTACTAAGTCGAGTTAATTAGGTACCGAGCTGTGACCAAACATTTGCGCGCGCACACTTTGAGACTGACTTAGATAATTTATTCAAGAATTTGAATTTAAGTTGAATCGAGCACTTTGAAGGCTTCTTAGACTTCGTTCTCTAAGGACAATATTATATATAACGCACCAAGACGGTTTTTTCTGTTTTATTTGTTTCTTTGCTTTTATATTTGTGTGTGATTGCATATGTTTGTTTAATGTCGCTTGTGGGTGTTGTCGTTGTAAGCCCTCACGAGACTATAACTCATCCACTAGGGTCGCTTAAGGGTTTAAAGGCTTGTTGCATACGCTAAATGAAATTGTGATCCATACAAAAGTGGCTTAGTTTAGTTTACTTAAGTTTATTTATTTTATTTTATTTCTATTTGTTTTTGCTCGAGGACGAGCAAAATGTTAAGTTTATGGTGTGATGAGCGGTCAATATAGCATATTTTCCACCCCCAAGTCTTACAATTTTTGAGTTAATTCAAGCTTCTTGAGTGTTTTGATGTGTTTTTTGAGTTCTTATAGAGTGTGATACAATGGAATGAGCTTATATGTCAATCGTCGACTAAAAGAGGTGTTTTAGGGCATGAAATGTAGTAGAAGCCTCATTGGCGCGACTGTGGAAGTCCATTGTCGTGCCAGTGATGCGATTAAAAAGCTATCTCTCTTCCAACGTCGCGCCAATAGAAGCTCATTGGCATGTCAATGGGTCTGTTTCTTGATTTTATTAGAACTTGAATTTCTGAATGAAAGCTTCTGAAAACCCCTATATAAGAACAAGTCATATTCTAAACCTAATAATAGATAATTTTGAAGGCTCAATGAGACTTTTGAGATAAAAAGAAACACATCCAGCAAGCATAGCCCATAGGTTCAACATCAAAAAAGTAGAAGACTGCCAACTTCAAAAAAGTTTATTCTTTTCTACTCTTTCATATTTGCTGCCCCCAAGTCTTGCATTTTTTGAGTTAATTCGAGCTTCTTGAGTGTTTTGATGTGTTTCTTTGAGTTTTTATAGGTTGAGATACAATGGGAGGAGCATGTATGTCAATCGTCAATGAAAAGAGGTATTTTTGGACATGAAATCCAGTAGAAGTCCCATTGGCACGACTACGGAAGTACACAATATTATAGGTAAATCTGGGCATATTACGACGCCGAGTAGGTGATTTTTACTGGAAGAAAATACATTGATTTCGTCAGTCTGTCCACTATAACCCAAATCAAGTCAAAACCTTTATGTGTTCGTTGAAGACCTCTAACAAAGTCTATGGTTATTGTATCCCACTTCCATGCAGTTTTCTGATGTTCTGCCTTCACTTACTGGCAAGTGAGGCACTTGGATACAAACTCTGCCACATCCCTCTTTATTCATTCCCACCAATAAAAATATTTTATATCCTAATATATTTTCATTGCGCCAGGATGCATAGCATTGGAAGATGCGTGAGCCATTTCCGTAATCTTCCTCTGTAATTTTGTTTTTACAAGCACTACTATACGATCATTAAACAATAAAACACCCTGCTGGTCAACCTGGAACTCCGTTTTATCACCTCGTAATATATTATCTTTCTAACTCTAGACATATGCATCGGTGGACTACCTCAAACTGCTCACCGTACAAATAATGTCTCTAAATCTTGAGAGCAAAAACTACGACAACCATTTCTAAATCATGGGTAGGATAATTCTGGTCATAAATTTTTAACTACCTGGACGCGTAAGCAATAACTCTGCCATGCTGCATCAACACGCAGCCCAAACCTATTCTGTAGGCATAGCAAAATACCCCAAAACCACCTGAGCCCGATGGTAGGGCTAGTACAGGGGCTGAAGTCAAAGACCCATTTAATTCTTAAAAACTCTTCTCACATTCATTAGTCCACACAAATTTTACACTTTTTAGTCAAGCGAGTTAAAGGCGCTGTTATACTAGAAAAGTTCTCCACAAACCTCCAGTAATATCCTGCTAGCCCTAGAAAACTCATGATCTCTGTAACATTTCTAGGACGTGGCCAATTTGGCATTGCTTCAAATTTCTTCATATCCACACTTATACCATCTTTAGACACCACGTGCCATAAAAACCTCACTTCAGTTAGCCAAAATTCACACTTAGAAAACTTCGTATATAACCTGTACTCCCTTAAAGTTTGCAAGGCCATATGCAAATGGCACTCATGATCTCCCGTGATCTTAGAATAAATCAATATATTATCGATAAAAACAATCATAAACTGGTCTAAAAACGATCTGAATACCCGATTCATCAAATCTATGAAATTTTTCGGGGCATTTGTGAGGCCGAAAGACATAACCAGAAACTCATAGTCTTCGTATCGAGTTCGGAATGCTGTTTTTGGAATATCCTCACTTCTAATTCGAAGATGGTGATAATCTGATCGTAGGTGGATCTTCGAAAAGCATTGTGCCTCTTGTAGCTGATCAAACAAATCATCAAACCGGGGTCGGGGTTATTTGTTCTTGATGGTAGCTTTATTCAACTACAGATAGTCAATGCATAACCGGAGTGTGCCATCTTTCTGTTTAACAAATAACGGTGCACCCCACGAAGAAATACTCAACCGAATAAAACCTTTATCCAAAAGATCATGGAGTTGAACCGTTAGCTCATTTAATTAGGTAGACGGCATTCGGTATGGAGGGATAGAAATGAGTTGAGTTCCCATAAGAATATCAATGCAAAACTCAATCTCTTTTTCTAGTGGTAGCCCCGGTAACTCTTCTGGAAATACATCTGGATACTCTCTAACTATCGGAACCTAATTAAGTTCTACTTGGCTCTTTTCTATATCAATCACATAAGCCAGGTTCCCTTTACATCATTTCCGAAGCAATTTACGTGCACTAATTACTTCTATTTCCTCTGGAATCTGTAGAGTCACTACTTTCTACAATCGAAAGTGGCATGATACCGGGATAACCAATTCATTCCCAGAATTACATCAAAATCGGTAATTCCTAACATGATCAAATCAACAGGATACACTCGCTGCCCCACCACTATTTCGCAAGACTTCAACATATTCGATATTATAATAGCACTTCCCAAAGGCGTGGAGACAGAAAGTGGAGATTCTAATACTTCTAATTCTCTTTTCAAACTTGATGCAAAATGAGGTGATGCAAAAGAATGAGTGGCTCCAGGATCAAATAATGTTCTAGCATGAAAGGATTCAACTGTCAAAAAAATATGTCACTATAAAGTTAGAAACTTGAGCATCATGAGAGGATAAAGCAAAGACCCGCGCCTATCCCCTACAGAGTGATGGATGGCCCCGTCCTCCGAAAGACTGGCCCCTCTCAAACTGTCTCTTATCTCCGAAGTTGTTTGAATACAGTCCAACTATTTAAAGAAAGCATTATTCAATATTAGTCCAATTAATATATTTATAACAACGATAAATTAAAATAAAAGAGCGCGTATTGGCAAGTATCTAAACGAAATTGTAAATTTAATACTTGCCTCCCACTATTTTTCGGCGAGCCTCTAACCCTCTGTGGAGTACTCGGGAAACCTAGTTTCTAGTGGGCTAGGATCCCGTTAAATAACACACAACCTTGACTTTGGCCAACAAGTTGTATGAAACTTAACTAGGTATATCTCTAAGATCAATTGGATCCCATCCAATTCCTAGATCCAGTAGGTGGACCTCCAAGTCCGAAACATATATCCAATATATGTAAATATATCCAATATATTTCCTAACATTTTCCTCTAAATCAACTAAGCCTTGGCTTTGGCTCAACAAGCTTAATGATTCTAGTTAAGCTTGACCCATTGACAGTGGGAAAGCTTCGTAATCGAAGTCGATGAACAAGAAGTAACCTTGACTTTGGCCAACAAGACACAACCGCCCAAGACATATGATATAGAACAAATCTTACGCGGTTTAAACACATCCGCGATGGACAAAGGTCTTGACTTTGGCCAACAAACCAATGCCAATCTTGGATATTGAGAGAGAACCACTCAATGGAAGGAAAAACGCTTAATATTGAATGAGGGTTTTTCGCATAAATTGGCAACTAATTTATTATCTTTGATTAGGTCTCATCATACACCCTTAAGCATGCATTCTAAAAGCATAATAAGGCGCGAAACAAAATTAATAATGATATGTGGATGGATATATAACAAACTTTGTTCCTAGAACAAATCTCTCTATTTCCTCTCTCCCGCTAGCACTATTCTTACTTCTACCTAATTACATAATACTTCTAAAGAAACCTCATTTACATTAAGGGGAATTGGTGAGAAGAGAAATACAAAGAGAATAGAGATAATAGGCTGGACTCGCAGGTCCAATTTAATAAATTCTAAATTTATTACAACAATTTCCAAAATTGCCATCACCCTTCTAATATCCATCCGATATACATTATTCATACATATACATCCAAGTATTCACACAAAGCATGGTATTCAATCAATCTAATCCAATTAATTAATCTTTGAATTAATGACCATCCAATATTCAAACAACGATTTGATTTGCGCAAGTCCAACTCGTTTAAGAATAAATACTCAAAGTACGTATTCTTGAATTATATCAACTATAATTTTAAATCTGATTTAAATTATATCCAATACTAATTCATATTTAATTCCAAATTAAATAATTACACTTTTAATAGTGTCTTTTAGACTTGGATTCCAAATCCAATCTTCATGGGTCTCAAAGGCCCAATTAGTATACAATACTATTTAATTAAAGTCCAATGGGCTTTTAATTAATTCTTTAGGCATGGGATTTGGCAATTATGGATCAAACCCAAGATGCCAAGGCCCAATTAGGAATCATCATATGCCAAAAATTAATTTAGGCCCATTAGGCCCAATTAAATTATTAAATGCCCAATTGTCATATTTGGACTTTATGGAAATGGTTTTAGGCCCAATTGGATCCAACCCAATTGTCTAAAACCAAACTTGGCCCAACCAAGCCCATTAAGCCCAATTACAACAAATTAAATTAACACATTATTCCAAATTACATATTAATTTAATTAAAGTTCTATTAACATAATCAATCAACTAATCTAATGTTTCCAAAACACTAATTAATTCCATTAATCATGCTCAACATTTCCAATTCATGTCCAACACAAATTGTAGCAAAACAATTCATTACAACATGCTTATAGCTCACGGTTTTGACAAGAAATTATCATGCAATTTTATTTCAATCTAATTAAATCAACATTTAACATACATTTCATGCCAACAACACACCCAGTTGTCTAATTTTAAAAAAATCACCATGAGCAACCTATGGGTAATTTTCGGCCATGATAAGAAATTGAGGATTTTTTATCTAATCAATTTTTCTCAATTCCAACAATGCATAAATACAATTGAACATCATATAAACATAACCCAACCATCAATTTAGGCAAATCAAGCTCCAAGCCAAAAATCCCAAATTAAAGTATATGAACCCTAGATTAAAATCAAGCTTAGATCTCGCTCTGATACCATTGTTAGTGTTCCTAGAACATGCCAATGATCTCTAAGATGATTTGTGTGAGAATTAATCAAAGAAAGTTGGAGAAAAAACTCACCTTGATCGGTTTTAGGCTTTTAAAAATCCTTTGGATGTAGTAGCTCGGAGCTTGAAATCGAGTTCCAAACTCTCGGGTGAGTTTCCCTATCACCTACTTTCGACTCTCCATGTGCTAGCAAGTTGAAATTTTGCAACAAAATTCAAAGAAAATGAAGAGAGGAGTTCGGCCATTTGAGAGAATGGGAGAGAGAGTGAATAGTTAAGGTTTCCAAAATAAGTGTGTGTTATATATGGTTTCATAAACCATGTTGGATAAAGGCAAGTGGTTTTTATAAAAAAAAACCATTTACTTTTTGCCAACTATCACTGTCACCTTTGACAAGTGATGTAAGTGGTGGGTCCCACCCAATTAAATTCAAAATTCAAGTGGGATTAGACAACACACTTTGGGCTCGGTTACGTTTAATCAAATTAAACGAATTTTGCGTCGCGACGTAATTAAATCCAATTTAATTAAATAATAATGCCTCACAAAATTATTACGAAAGTTTCTCGCGAATTAATTCCAAATTAATTCGTTCGCTTGAATTAAAATCCAATTTTAATTCCATGTTGAAATCCAATTTCAATTAATATATCTGATATATTATTTTAGCCCAAATAGATAAATTAAATAGAAAAATCCAATTTCACTATTAAATTTATTTTACCGATTAATTCCAAATTAACCGCGTTCTCTCTTCTCGACGAATTTATTCCCAGATAAATTCTCGACGCAATTAATCCCAAATTAATTCTCTCTCTGTTAATTAATCCTAGATTAATTCTTGCCGTAATTAGTCCCATATTAATTTTCTCTCTCATAATTAGTCCCAGATTAATTATATTCGAGTCAAATGTCATCGGTGAATCTTCGGGTAGCGACCCAAGAGGTCCCTGGATATGTTGGCAGTAAATACGGTCATCGGACTATCCGAACACGTGGGTACCCGGTACCACGTTCTTACCGATTTACAAGACATGGTTGGCTTCTAGCAAAGCATCGTGCCTACCCAATTATCCAGAAATATTCTTTAAAGGAATATATAATCTTTATCAGGTGTAGTATACTTAGTATTGCGTATTACGATCCAATATTGGATGTCACATGCTAGGCCTGGGGCTGGAATTGTGTCTGCCCCGTACGAAGCATATATCGGATCACTGGCAACTAGTCTCTATAATCGGATAATCATGACCTAGTCATATTATCCCGATGACTGCAGTACTTAAGAGTACTAGTTCTGTATCCTACGTGATCATCATCTCCATATGACTGAAATGATACTTTCATCTTGACATCACACCCAATACACTACGATTCTCAGTAAACCCAAAAGAGGCGTACAAAGAACCTGTTAAAGCCCTGGATGACCAAAACCAAAGCGTACTGATTGTCGCAAGTATTAGCGATGCAAGTCTCAGGTTAAGACCAAATACACCTACCCTGATTCGGATTCCCATAGACACATAGTCATACTACCAATGGGATTCCGAAGGGTCTATCCAGAGCGAAGCTGTTCCCGTACCATCGGCAAACAGAACCTCATATCACACTTGCATAAGTATCCAATACTGAAATATACGAGAATTATATCGTTAAGCTTCCATAACGCGCCCAAGTGCAATACTAGTCTATTCCACATTATTGATGTTCAGTCTCGATAATACTACGACTAGGGATGTTTAATGATTAAACCGTTCGTGGATTAATACTGTCTCATATCTTATTAATCCGAAACTAATCATAAGAACTTTTATCATTTATATATTCGAGTAATCCAATTACAAATGATAAAAGAGCAATTTCCTTTGTCACATAGTTAATTTTGTACAATAACACCATGTCATTTACAAAATAGTGATGCTATGGGTCATAATTATCCAACAATAAGAACCAACAAAAGATTTATAAATTTCATATCCTCTACTAAGTTCTTAACAACCCCTCAAATCAACTTCACATTCACTATTCTCAAAATAAAATGTAAACAAAATTGAAGCCATTAATGAAACCATTCAACACAAAAGAAGCAATTAGATAACCGAGGTTATTTCATTCTACTACCTCGAAATCGAAGCGGAAGAGTTCTGAGTTCTTGAGATCAACCATTGTCGTCTTGTCTTCGCACTCGAGTTACTCAATTGATCCGGCATCGGAGCAGGGATGAGCAACCTTAACCTTCTCCCAGAGCTCCAGAAGTTGTTCAAGATCGATAATTACCCGTCTGTAAACAGCACTTTGGGGCCGCCTCTACTATTTTATCTTCGGAGCTAAGGGAAAGACTGAGTGAAAAGGTTCAATGGTCATCTACCTCATTTTCGAAAAACGAGAAAAGAGAGCGAAGCTACGAAGGCGCTCTTTTAGTAATATGCTCGAATGCACGAGAAACTATCTCCCCCTACGAGGGTTGCCTTTCCCTCTACTTTCCACCCCAAGGTATGGGAAAGCAAGAAGGCTTTTTCTTCTAATCAAACAAGAAAAAGACTTCTGCGCTAAAAAAGGTTATTTTGGTTTTGGATGTTAAATGTTAAGCGAAGCGAGCGGAAGGAACGTAACGGAGAGTTCGCTCTGTCCCATATCTCCGACGCACTTTGCAGGCGGCAAGGGTTCTTCATAAGAATCCCGCAGTCCAGGGCTTCAGAAGCACTGGAGCCTCCGGAATTGCCAGTTACACTGGCAATGGAGGGGAAGCGAGTGTAACTCGCGGTACCCGCCCGAAGGCCAAAGGAGATATGGGACAGAGCTAAATCGGGAGTGGAGTTCCGCTGCGATCCGGAATTTCACTATCTCTAAAAAAAAGGTTTTGCTGCTGCTAGCTCCGCCACTGGGCCAACTTAAACTACTGCCATAGGTCCCTATCCGGGTCCTCACCCTCTACCGGAACTCCTGCGGGTTAGAGAGATGGAACTACTGAAGCTGCTCCCTCTGCTTCTGGAACTGTAAAAGGGTTGGGGGCAATCACTTTTTAGTGTAATTCATGAGCCTTTCCCTTGACAACCGAGCTTGCCTAAGGACGGCGTAGAAGAGAAAAAGTCTAGGATTGAGATCTGAGCAGAAATTTATCCCGGGTGGTAATTTGTTGCTTGGTCGAGCAACTGCCCTTGGCAGGAAGGCTTTGGAAAACCATAGGCCTTCGGGCGGGTACCGCGAGTTACACTCGCTTCCCCTCCATTGCCAGTGTAACTGGCATATCCGGAGGTTCTAGTGCTTCTGAAGCCCTGGACTGCGGGATTCTTATGAAGAACCCTTGCCGCCTGCGAAGTGCGTCGGAGATATGGGACAGAGCGAACTCTCCGTTACGTTCCTTCCGCTCGCTTCGCTTAACATTTAACATCAATGAGCCGAGTTTCAGACAAAGAAGATACAAAAGACTTGATATTGTTGCTACAAAGAGGAAAGGCATTGATTTTATTAAAAGAAGAGTACCACCACGCTTGCCCCATAATAAGACTTTTTTTTCACTTTTTGGAGTACCTGGTAATACTGGATCATCTGAGAATCCGCCATAAATCTCTGCCACCTTTTAAGGGCTAGAGTTCTTAACGCTTGATACAAGTGGTGCATGATTTAGCAATCAATTCCAAGCTTCCAGGTGTGCTCTCGGTCTATTGACCCCTGCAATAATATGCTCAAAAAGGGGAACAACCTTAAGCTGGATGAGGGTATACGGATACCTACCCAACCAGACGACTCCCGATCATGTGACCAAATTCATTCTAATGGCCCCACGCTGGCCTTCCGCGTAAACCAGTGCACCCCGATGCACCAACGTGCATCAAGTGTTAAAAGTAGGTAATCTAGAAGCACTCGCTTCCTTGGACCAGATCAAGTCTGATCCAAGGAAGGGCACCTTATAACAAAATGGAACAATCACTATAAATGAGAAAACACTCTAACCAAGGAAGAGGTGCCAGTCAGTCAGGATGCCCATGGATAGCGATGCCGAAGAAAACCTTAGACACCCAGAGAGCCGAGCTAAGGCTAGCAGTGAGCGGCTAAGGAAAATACGATCCGCTTCCGAGAGGTGACTTCTGATTCCCTCATAAGCGGGTAACCTACCGGGGGGGAACCGCGGCAAAGCAGTGTTTCTAGAAGACTAAAGACTAATATTTCTTATAACGGACTACCACTATTGAAATCCAAGTTCTGTCTTTTTACATGAGCTCGTTCATTGGCTTGGTCAGCCTTTACCTGACCAACTACCTAATACTACGCAGGCTCATCAAACAATGCTTTTTAGCTTTCTTCAGGATTTGGCCCGAACTGTTCGGCAGATTCCCACGCGTTACGCACCCGTTCGCCACTTTGTTCTCAATAAAGGCTATTGGTCCCCCCTTGACGATTTGAATGGGTTTGCTCCCCTTCCCTACAAGCTGGGTATATCTCCCTCCGAGTCGTGCAAAAACTAGAAGGTCTCACAGGGATTGGGACAATTATCCAAACTCCAGCACTGACCAGGTGAAAGAAAGAAGAAGGCTTGGGGCTTCAAGGAAAGAATTGGGTTAGATGGAAATGATTATTTCAGTTCAAGATTGGTTTCCTTCAGAAGAAGAAGAAGAAGAAGAAGAAGAAGAAGAAAAAAAAAAAAAAAAAAAAAAAAAAAAAAAAAAAAAAAGGAGTTGAAAGAAGGGAAATGTTGTTCACGTCCATTTGGGCCCAGTAATATTTTTTACATTTTTTTATTCCTTTATTACATCATTATCTCTAAAAAAAAAAAAAATATCTAAGCATAAAAAATAATATTTTAGTACTATTTAGTATCCACCTAGATCTCTTGTCTAACATTTCAAATCTTCACTTCATACTTCAATTCGAAAAAACCATCACTTAAGAAATCTATAACTATAAAATTTCAATCTTAGGATCCAATCATTTATTTACTTGAGTCGGGAATAATCTCTAACATAACCAGAAAATTTCGTGAAAATGCAAATGATTTTTCCATGGGTTATTATATGAACAAAATTTTAGGATTTATATATTTTAACTAACGTGTCAAATATTACATATGCTATTGATAATTCCCTAAAAAATATTTTTTGTACTTTATTAATTTTATTTTTTTTATTTTGCTATCTCGAAATAATTGATAATAGAAAAATTTAACAACAATTTTCTTTAAAATAATCTATAATAAACTACTCCTTCAAAAATAATAATCAAGATGATCTCCTTAATGTATTAATTTTATTTCCTAGTTGAATAAGGACAATTTTCGGTTTATGTAATATATGTGAGAATACATATGAAATTGTATTAAGGATAAAATTGACCCTCAAATCAGATTTTTGAGAAGCTACTATTTTCCCTGCTTGTTATAGTTTTGTGTGATTTTGACAAGAGTGATTTTGGTGTTTGGTAACATATTTTGAAAATCAAAAACTGGCACTTAAACTTTGTCTTATGTTTTTTTTTAAGTAATAGCTTTGTTTTAATTAAAAAATAAACAAATAATCTTTGTCTTAACATAATTTTTTTTCTTTTAAATTATGTGAGGGGCTCCACTCCAACATATGAAGCTCCTCCGTCTTATAAAACAGACCCATGGTTTCTCAATATTATAGCTGCTACCGCAAAGAGTGGTAGAGGACTAGAGGTATATTTTTTTCCTCAAGATATATTAATGAATTAAATATTTTATTTGAATTTGGACATGGGCAGTCCATTCTTAATGTCTCCCCTGCCAGCAACAAAGTACATCCATGAGTAAGAATGAGTAAGTTTAAATTAGTTCTCTTATTCATTCCGGTTAACTAATTTCTGCCCACTCCTATTCACTATTTGATTACATTTTTAAGTTTATGATATTTATAATTAAAAATCTATCAAAATTTTTCAGCCCAAAAGTGTTGCCGCATTTTTAATTATTTGAAATAATCAAATCTAATTTCTAATATTTTTTTTAAAAAAAATTAATTCCCATAAAAACTTGGACCATTTCCGGGAAAAAATGTATTTTTCTCAACTAAGGGAAAATTCTTCAGAAAGCCACCTTCCTGTTATTATCCAACAGAAAGAAAAATTATAAGAGTTGGAAGAAGTACGGAGGATTCCATTTGAGTTTTTTTGATAACTACTGAGTTGGAGATGAAAATAGATATCGAGACGGATTATCCCACAACCAATCAATCAAAAGCATGTTTCCATAAAAGCCACTGCTAAAGTACATTTATGTATCACAGACATACACCACTGTGACCATTAAATTCAGTGGCGTATCCAGAAAATCAAGTCAGTGTGGATAAAGTTATGAAATATAAATATAAATAAAAAAATATACAAAATATTTATATCTATATTGATATGTGAATATTTTATATATTACAATTGTCCACGATGTAGTTTCATATTTTGAAAACCAAGCATGATAGTTTCATTATCAATGCTCATACATACATCTTTTTCTATATATGTAACTAAATTATCATTCATCCATTGATCTCACATCCTATTGCGTAGTCTAGTCTTCACAATATTCATAGCTAAAAATACTCTCTCTACAGTGGCAGTGGCAACATATAAAGTCAAAGCTAATGTTAAAAGTAAGTAAACTAGTGGATATACCTTATCTTTTTTAGTTTGGACCAACATTGCAGCAAGATCACCAATCCCATTCAATTTCGAAAACTCAACATTAGAACGCATATTCATAATGTAAGTATCAAGTTGACCATTTAGTACGAGGAGCTCTATTGAAGAGAAATCTGTGCGATAAAATTGAGCAAGATGAACTAGATTTTGTTTATTGAATGAGGAGAATGAATCGCATGGACTAAGGGAAGCTAAACAAAGAAGCAACTTGGTGTTTATCTCATTGAAACAGTTGTTAAGCTCTTGATGTTGGGCATCTAAAACCACATAAAATAATTCAACCCAATAATGATGCAAGTTGATAGTTTTTTTAGCTTTACGCCTTGAACGACCTCGAGTTATAAATATATCATCCATATTATGCACATCAATGTTATATGCATCACAAAAAGAGACAACTTGACTAAATAAATAATATCATCCACTATCTCTCATCATTTGCAAGCTATCTTTACACAATTTAACTAGCTTCATGGCATTCACAATATCTTGATCTTTTCTTTGCAATGCTAATGACAATTCATTTATCAATGATAATATATTTTTCATCAAATATAAGCCAAATATATATTCAAATGATTGCATTGAACCTAAGAGATTACTTGCCTCACATCTTTGTTCACGAGTTGCTCCATCTTCGACTATCAGCTCAAGGACATCAATTATGGATTGAAACATGGTAATGATAATAAGTAAAGTGCCATAGTGTGAACCCCAACGTGTATCACTAAACTGCTTCAAGTTAGTCTCTTGATTTTGCCCTTGCCCACTTGAAATTTCGTCATTAAAAATGTTGGTTTCTAATTAGGTCCCAAGAATGAAATCAAGCACAAAAACGCATGTGAATACACAAAGGAGAATGGCGAAACATACTCATAATGATCGGTTTGGATGCTACGAAGAACACAAGCCTTTCAAGCTCCCTCAAAGGTCACGGCAGTGGCTTCTCCTTGCAGTGGACTGCTCGGTTGGTGGCTTTTTTTACTCCTCCAAGAATCGGCCATTGATGACCTCCATTGAAGCTCCAAGCTTCAAGCTTCAAAAACAATCCCATGCACATGTGTTCACTGCCCTATCACCTTTGTATTAACCCATTTGTGTGCTAGCACTTTGTCTTCTTCCTTGCTTCTCACGGCCAAGCCAAGATCTTGAAGAAGAAGAAGAAGAAGAAACGGCTCAAAGCCGAGAGAGAAGATGAGGGAAAAATGGGTTTCCTAGAAACCGTGAGTGTGGAGAGAGAGAGAGAGAATACAAAATAAAAATTGTTTTATATATATTTGATTTTCCAAAATCAAATACCAAAAACCCTTTTCCATTTTCCAAAAAGTCAAAAGGCAAAAGCAATTAAATGCTTTCCAACTACCACATCAATCACTCAATCAATCAATCAAATTGTCACATCACTCAAAGTGACATGTGATTTGACGCTTGATGTGACTAGTGATTTGACGCTTGATTTGACTTGCGTGCCGCACTCGAATTCGAAATGCGAATGCGCTCACAAACAATCTTGGGCTCGGGTTCACTAATTCTAAATTAACGAATTTTCCGTTGCGACGCAATTAAACGATTACGCCTAGCGAAATCACTATTCACGTCGCTAACGAATTAATTCTAAATTAACTCGTTCGCCCGAATTAAAATCTAATTTTAATTCCGCGTCGAAATCCAATTTCGTATAATATATCAAATATATTATTTTATCGATTAATTCCAAATTAATCGTTATCTCTCTTTAATTAATATTTTATCCCAGATAAAATATCTCTGTAATTAATCCCAGATTAATTTTCTCTCTCATCTAATTAATCCATATTAATAAAGTGTGAGTCATACATCATCGGTGAATCTTCGGAAAGCGACCCATGAGATCCCCGGATATGTTGGCAGTAAATACGGTCGTCGGACTATCCGAACACGTAAGTACCTAGTACTACGTTTGTACCGATTTACAAGACAAGGTTGGCTTCTAGCAAAGCGCCATGCCTACCCAATTCTCTAGAAATATCCTTATAGGAATATGTGATCTATATCAGGCGTAGTATACGTAGTATTGTGTATGTCGATCCAGCATCGGATGATCACGTGTTAGGCCTTGGACTGGAATTGTGTCTGCCCCGTAGGAAGCACATATCGAATGTCTGGTAACTAGTCTCTATAATCGGATATACATGACCTAGCCATAATATCCCGATAGCTCGAGCATTTAAGAGAACGAGTTCCGTATCCTATGTGACCATCATCTCCATATGACTGGAGTGATACTTTCGTCTTAACATCACACCCAACACACTACGATTCTCAATATACCCAGCATTGGCGTACACAGAACCTGTTAAAGCCCTGGACGACCTCAACCAAAGTATATTGATTGTCGCAAGTATTAGCGGTGCAAGTCTCAGGTTAAGACCAAATACACCTACCCTAATTTCGGACTTCCATAGACACACAGTCATACTTCGAATGGAATTCCGAGGGGGTATATCCAGAGCGAAGCTGTTTCCCGTACCATCGGTAAAACACAACCTCCTATTACACTTGCATGAGTATCCTATACCCAAATATATGAGAACTATGTCGTTGTGCCCTCACAACGTGCACAAGTGTAATACTAGTCTTTTACGTATTTATCGATGTCCAATCTCGATAATACTCTGACTAGGGATATTTAATGATTTATCTTCATGGACTGATACTGTCTCATATCATTCTCCGTCCAGGAACAAATCATAGGACCTACTATCATTTATATATCTAGGTGATCTAATCACAAATGATAAGAGTGCAATCTCTTTTGTCACATAGTTAATTTGTACAACAACACCATGATCTTTACAAATAGTGACGCTATGGGTCATAATTGTCCAATAATCTCCCACTTGGCCTATAGCCAGTCACTCGAGTGCTTGACACCAGAACTATGTACGGTTGGCTCAAACTGTTGAGAAAAGCTTTCGTCAGCGGATTTGCATGATTATCATCTGATGCGATTTATTCGATCATCACATCGCCACGATGTATGATTCGAACGAATCAGATGAATATCTAAGTATATATCTGGATCGTTGATGAGACCATTGATTCTTTAGCATGTGCTAACGCCTAGCTCAGCTGCTAACGGAACTATATCTTATCTAATTAGATTTGTTATTGACTCAGATGGCTTCTATTGCTGCCTCAGCTGCTGCAAATAACTCGCTTTTGTTGTTTATTCGGTAACAGTATCTTGCTTGGAAGATTTCCAGCTCACTGTACCGTTATTCAAACTTTTATAGTACCGTTGTTACGACTTATAGTCGTTATCATGAAAGCCAAGCTTTCAACACGATTATATTATGGGAATATCATTTCCAAGAAATGATATATCATCATTACTCAGGACATTCACTGTCAGTGCGCTCCCACTAACCTCCTTATATACACAAGAATTATTTTCCGTTTTGAATTAAATCATACATCATTATGATTACATCAAAACGATAATTCCAAGAACTTAATGCTTGCTTCAATCCATCTATGGATCGAATAACCTGCAAACCTAGTTTGCTTGTTATGGTTCGACAAAACCGTCAGGATGTGTAAACATCCTCGAAAGGTTTCCGTTGAGGAAAGCAGTTTTGGCATTCAGCTGCCATATTTCATGAATGAAACATGCAGCATCAGCAAGCATTATCGAAATGGATTTTTTGTGGCAACAGGTAAAAGGTTTCGTCGTAATCAACACAATGTTGATAACTCTACCTTTTCGCTACAAGCCTAGCTTGGTACGATGGTATGTTGCCATCCATGTATGTCTTCCTTGAAGACTTTTAAGTACCAATAGACACAATGCCTTACGGTACATCAACTAGTGTCTAAACATAGTTGGTATACATGGATTCCACTTCAGACTTTATGGCACTTTGCCATAAAAGGGAGTCGATACCTTGTATTACTTCCTCATACGTAGTCAATTGGTATTCCTCAATAAGATAGAAATCTTTATGAGGTGAGATCAGAAACACATACCCCATGTTGTTTTCTGACTCTCTCCGACTTACGCGGTTCTTGTGTATTCGAAGATTAATGGTAATAGTTTCATCATTGATGAACTATTTGTGTTCCATTAGGATTCGGTGCCTTGAACAGTATTACTCCGATTTTCATCGAGTTTTACTATCCTCCTACTTACCACTGCATATTGGTATTCCTCTTTGGAAAACCGCATGGTGAGCAACAATCTAATTGTTCTCTCGTGAGTTGTATAAGTACTATACTTTGGTATCCCTAGGATAACCAACAACTTTGGCACTTATCCAATTTGGGTTTTAGTTTGGTATCATCCAAACATATGCCTAGCATACCCAAATCATCAAGAATGAGAAACCTGGTTTCTTTCCCGTTCATATCTTATTATGTTATCTGTCAAACAAATATTTATGGAACCTTATTCAAAATAAGTTCTGCACTGTTTAGCGTATCCGTTGAAGGAAATGGTAGCTCAGAGCGACTCATGATTAACCTTATCATGTCCAACAAAATTCGGTTTATCCAGTCGGACACACCGTCAAACTGACGTGTTCCGGGAGGAGTCCTCATTGAAAGAATATTATACTCTTTCAAGTATACAAGAAACTTATTGCTTAAGTATTTTCCATTACGGTCTTACAATGACGGTTTAATACTTTAACCGATCTGTTTGTCTATTTCGTGTCGAAACTCTAAAAGTTTCTGATTTGTGTTCTTCAAAAGAAACACACAACCATAACGCGATGCCACATCCGTATAGGTCACGAAATATTCATATCCACCTCTAGCCTAGCTAGACATGGGCCCATTTGTTTCACTATGAACTAGGGCTAACAGATCGATGGCATTTACACTTTTACCAAGTAAAGGTGTTTTAGGCACTTTGCCCAATAAACTAGATTCGTAGACTTTATTTGAATAGAATCAAATCAGTCCTAGTACCCACTCTTCGAAAGTGTGGATATACGAGTCTTGTTTGATTGTGTCCCAGACAACAATGCCACAATTAGTTTCTTCTGATCAAATCAGTTTGAGCTATTTGTTTGTCATATTTTATATGTTTGAGATATTTATTTATATTCAAAATATAAATTCTGTTATTCACATCTAATGTGTTTATCTCAATATCATCTTTATATAATAAAACACTTTAGTGTTCTAGAATATAAAGGTACACCTGCAGCGGGTTATACACTGATATGAGATAATGTCTCTAGTCAAACTAGTTACATTATAACAGTTTCCTAATTTGGGTACATACCCAAAGGGTAGTTCATAAACTTAGGTATCTACGGTTAAAACAGCGACTTTCGTCCCGTTTCCAATTCGCAGATTAATCTCAACTGAAGTCAGTATCCTGCTCAAAGCAGATTCTGAACATCAATTAAATATTTATGTCACACTAAGTATCTAAAATCCAATTTTAATACTAGTAGTGAACATATTTATGACAAACATATTTGAAGTCAGAGCCTTGCTCGTCTTCAATTCCTTCTTGGGATATGTCCTTTTATCTTCCTAGAAGATTATAATGATTTTGCCTTTGCCCTTTTCATATTCCAGAAGCCTTTGGCCAAGCCTCGGGTTTCTAGAATATCGAAGTAAGGTGCGCCTTGCGCTACTTGCCTAATTGTAAACTTTGACTTTGTCTCATTGAGAATAGTCATTAACTCTCCAAGAGTTTACTATTGCAATATTTACTTCTAAAATCTAATTTTAGATTTATGAAGAATCCTTCAATTTCAATCTCATACTTTAAGAATCTAATCCTTAGTTCTGATAAAGAAATTAAGGAGTCTAAAGTATAATGGATTAAGCACTAAAGTTATCATCACATAAATCTTCCAAAGATTATGCTCTACTATTTGCTTAACTCCGGGCTTAGGCATAATACGTTATTTTATCAAATAAAGTAACTTATTATTTTCCAGGACCATCCTGAAACTTTATTCCCAATTTGAAAAATAAAGTCGTTTAAATACATTTTCACCCATGATTATGTTTGAAACACTAATCTTTTATTTATCTTGATTCTAATAGTCCAACTATTTAATCAACGATTTGTGGTACTATATATTATAATGATTATTATAGTCCAACTATACAATCAAATATAATTTAAATTAATTAACCTCAATTACATTGATTACTATAATCCAATTATAAAATCAACTGTAAATTGAAATTAATTAATTCAAATATATTGATTACTATAATCCAATTATATAATCAACTATAATACAGTCCAACTGCTTATTAAAACAACAATTAAATATTAGTCCAAGTAACATTTAATTTATTTGAGGAAATAATTTAAATGAGCGCGTATGGCAAGTAATTAAACGAATATTGCAAATTCAATTCTTTCCTCCCACTGCCTCTAACCCTCTGTCGAGTACTCGGGAAACCGTGTTTCCTAGTGGGCTAGGATCCCGTTAAATATCACACAATCTTGACTTTGGCCAACAAATTGTATGATAATTAACTAGGTAGATCTCTAAGATCAATTGGATCCAATCAAATTCCTAGATCCGGTAGGGGGACATCCAAGTCCGAAATATATATCTTATATATGCCAATATATCCAATATATTACCTAACCTTTTTCCTCTAAATCAACTAAGCCTTGGCTTTGGCACAACAAACTTAGTGATCCCAGTTAAGCGCGATCCATTGACCATGGAAAGCTTCGTAATCAATGTCGATGGACAAAAAGTGGTCTTGACTTTGGCCAACAAACCACAACTTGGACAAGACACCAATATGGAACAAAGCTCTCGTGATTCAAACACATCCTCGACGGACAAAGGCATTGACTTTGGCCAACAAGCCAATGCCAGTCTCGGATCTTGAGTAAGAATCAATCAATGGAAGGAAAAAACGCTTAATAATATTTGAGGGTTTTTCGCGTGCAAATTGGCAACCAATTTATTATCTTTGTTAAGGTCTCATCATCATACACCCTTAAACATGCATTCTAAACACATAATAAAGCGTATATGAATAAAATAATAATGATATGCGGATGGATACTTTACACATTGATCCTAGATCAAATCTCTCCTTTTCTCTCTCCCGCTAGCACAAGTATCACTTCTACCCGTTACACTACACTTCTAAAGAAACCTCATTTACATTGAGGGGAATAGGTGAGAAGAGAATACAAAGAATAAGGAGGTGATAAGGCTGGACACGCAGATCCAATTAATAAATCAAATTTATTACAACAATTTCTAAAATTATCCCACCCATCTAATATCCATCTGATATACATTATTCATGCATCGCAACCATGTATTCACGCAATCATGTTATCAATCAATCTAATCCAATTAATTAATCTGATAATTAGTGATCATCCAATGTTCAAACAACGATTTGATTTTGCTCGAGTCAAACTCGTTTTGCGAATAAGTACTCAAAGTACGAATTCTTGAATTTAATTAAACTACAAAATTAAATCCAATTCAATTTGTATTTAATACTAATTCACTATTTAATTCCAAATTAAATATTAAACTTTTATTAACGAACCTTTACGACTTAAATTCCAAATTCAATCGTTACAGGTCTCAAAGCCCGATTAACATCCAATGTTTATTTAATTAAAGTCCAATGGGCTTTTAATTAATTTCTTTAAGGCATGGACTTTTGGTCAACTCGGGTCAAACCGATAACCAAAGTCCAATCTGGGATTTACCCCATAAGCCCAGAAATCAATTTTGGCCCATTAGGCCCAATTAAATAATTAAGGTCCATTAAGTCATAATTGGACTTTATGGATGCGGTTTTGGGCCCAATTGGATCCAATTAAATTGGCCTAAACCTAACTTGGTACAACCAAGCCCAAAAGCCCAATTACAACCTTTAAGGCCCAAATCCAATTTAAACCCAATTAATTAACTTATAAAATTCCAAATTCCACAATTAATTAACCTAAGTGTAATACACAATTAATCACCCAATTAACATTTCTAAAACATCAATTAGCCTAATTAATCATGCACTTTAACATCAAATAGTGTCCAACACAATTTAACAAAAAATCAAACCCATTTCATGCTTTATACTTCTCGGCAATTATGGGGTTTTCAATCCGATTCGGTTTCAATCCAATTGAATCCACAATCATCATTTCCCAAATCAATTCAACTCATCCAATGAGTCAAAATCAAAAAACACCATGAATTTCAAAATTCAACAAGTTTCGGCCAAGCCTTTAATTTGGGGAAAATTGTCCAATTCAAAATTCAATCCAATTAAACCTCAAATCAACATTACCCAATTGTTTTAAGTCATCAAATGATCAAAAAATCAAAAAATTACCAAGATATTTAGGGTTCTACATTTTCGGCCAAGCCTCCATAATTGGGGAAAATTGTTCTAAACCAATTTTTTGAAATTGATCATGCACAACTTCAATTCAACCTCATTCAAGCATACTCAATCAAACAATTCAACCAAATCATGCTCAAATTGATTTTGCCCAATTTTAAACCCTAAAAATTTCATGCTTGAAATAAGCTCAAGATACCATTGTACTAAGCTAGGCTTATAGCGAAAAGGTAGAGTTATCAACATTGTGTTGATTACGACGAAATCTTTTACCTGTTGCCACAGCAAATCCATTTCTACAATGCTTCCTGATGCTGCATGTTTCATTCATGAAATATGGCAGCTGAATGCCAAAACTGCTTTCCTCAACGGAAACCTTTCGGAGGATGTTTACACATCCTGACGGTTTTGTCGAACCATAACAAGCAAACTAGGTTTGCAGATTATTCGATCCATAGATGGATTGAAGCAAGCATTAAGTTCTTGGAATTATCGTTTTGATGTAATCATAATGATGTATGATTTAATTCAAAACGGAAAATAATTCTTGTGTATATAAGGAGGTTAGTGGGAGCGCACTGACAGTGAATGTCCTGAGTAATGATGATATATCATTTCTTGGAAATGATATTCCTATAATATAATCGGTGAAAGCTTGGCTTTCATGATAACGACTATAAGTCGTAACAATGGTACTATAAAAGTTTGAATAACGGTACAATGAGCTGGAAATCTTCCAAGCAAGATACTGTTACCGAATAAACAACAAAAGCGGGTTAATTGCAGCAGCTGAGGCAGCAATAGAAGCCATCTTAGTCAATAACAAATCTAATTAGATTAGATATAGTTCTGTTAGCAGCTGAGCTAGGCGTCAACACAGGCTAAAGAATCAATGGTCTCATCAACGATCCAGATACATACTTAGATATTCATCTGATTCGTTCGGATCATACATCGTGGCGATGTGATGATCAAATAAATCGCATCAGATGATAATTATGCAAATCCGCTGACGAAAACTTTTCTCAGCAGTTTGAGCCAACCGTACATAGTTCGGGTGTCAAGCACTCGAGTGACTGGCTATAGGCCAAGTGGGAGATTGTTGGACAATTATGACCCATAGCGTCACTATTTGTACAGATCATGGTGTTGTTGTACAAATTAACTATGTGACAAAGGAGATTGCACTCTTATCATTTGTGATTAGATCACCTAGATATATAAATGATAGGAGGTCCTTATGATTTGTTCCTGGACGAAGAATGATATGAGACAGTATCAGTCCACGAAGGATAAATCATTAAATATCCCTAGTCAGAGTATTATCGAGATTGGACATCGATAAATACGTAAAAGACTAGTATTACACTTGTGCGCGTTGTGAGGGCACAACGACATAGTTCTCATATATTTGGGTATATGATACTCATGCAAGTGTAATAGGAGGTTGTGTTTTACCGATGGTACGGGAAACAGCTTCGCTCTGGATAGACCCCCTCGGAATTCCATTGGTAGTATGACTGTGTGTCTATGGAAGTCCGAAATCAGGGTAGGTGTATTTGGTCTTAACCTGAGACTTGCACCGCTAATACTTACGACAATCAATATACTTTGGTTAGGTTGTCCAGGGCTTTAAGAGGTTCTGTGTACGCCAATGCTGGGTATATTGAGAATCGTTGTGTGTTAGGTGTGATGTTAAGACGGAAGTATCACTCCAATCATATGGAGATGATGGTCACATAGGATACGGAACTCGTTCTCTTAAATGCTCGAGCTATCGGGATATTATGACTAGGTCATGTATATCCGATTATAGAGACTAGTTAACCAGACATCTGATATGTGCTTCGTACGGGGCAGACATAATTCCAGTCCCAGGCCTAGCACGTGATCATCCGATGTTGGATCGACATACACAATACTACGTATACTACGTGTGATATAGATCACATTTCCTATAAGGATATTTCTGGAGAATTGGGTAGGCATGGCGTTTTTCTAGAAGCCAACATTGTCTTGTAAATCGGTACAAACGTAGTACTAGGTACTTACGTGTTCGGATAGTCTGACGACCGTATTTACTACCAACATATCTGGGGATCTCATGGGTCGCTAAAGCTTGTTTCTCTCTAAGAACATCACGACGCTTACATGAGCCTCCAACAACATTCACCACATTAGCAATTATATTGAAGAAAGATTGAACTTCAACATTATTTTTTTCCACGGCCAAAAGAGCTAATTAAAGTTGGTGAGCAAAACAATAAACATAATAAGTACATTTATTCTCTTTTAAAATAAGTGTCATGAGACCATTCAGTTCACCTTGTATATTACTAGCCACATCATATCATTGCCCACGTAATCTAGAAATATTCAATCCATGTTTAGAAAATAATTTGTCAACTGCTTTCTTCAGTGACAAAGCGGTGGTACTAGTAACATGCTCAATATTAATGAAACATTTAACTATATGCCCACTTTTGTTCACATACCGCAAAACAATAGCCAATTGCTCTTTTGTTGATACATCACGAGGTTCATCAATTAAAACTGAAAATAATGCTTCACCTATATTTTGAAGAATGACATTTGTTGTTTTAATTGAAGCCACATGCACAATTTCTTTTTGTATATTTGGTGATGTCAACAAGTTATTTTGTTGAGCAGGAAAGTTACAGCTCTAACATCGTCATTGTGGCTAGCTAGAAACTTTAAAAGTTCAAGAAAATTACATCGATTAGTTGAATTATTTGATTCATCATGCCCACGAAAAGCATGTCCTTGTTGCAAAAGGAAACGAACACACTCAACTGTTGCATTCAACCTTATACGGTATGCATATCGATCTTGATCTGAATGCTTATAAAAGAAAGTTTGGATGTGTTGGTTTTATCTCAACAATGCATCACATTTAAGCATAGCATAGTTATGATCACTTTTAGGACCCCCAACATGCATCATTAATCTTTCTTTCTTCTTACAATTAATAAAGTCATCACCAACAAAGGTTTCGCCTCCTCATTGGTTACCATTTTTCTGTTTGAAATGATAGCAATAAAGACAATATAATGCATCTTTACTAATACTATATTCCAACCAATTAACATGATCATCATACCAAGACTTCACAAATCTTCTCTCATAGTTTCCAAATTTTCTAGTAGGAAAATCATAATTTCTTGGTTGATAAAGACCCTTGCATAGATATGCTCTTCGAACTTGATCTTGAATATTTGGATGGTAATCTAAAATTCGAGGTTATAGACCGGGATTCGTTGGAAGATTTGACAAAATAATTTCTATATCGTTTTCTTTGGAAACATCAATAATTATCTCCAAAGAAGACACTTTTTATTTTGAATAATCATATCTTCTTTGTAATTTCTTTGAAGAAGTTGAAACTTTTTCCTTTGAACTATCATCGGTTGATGATGAAAGTTTTGAGATTTTCTTAAAATATTTCTCCATAACTGTTTCAAAATTAAATTTGTAGTCTATTAGAAAAAAAAATGATATAAAATAAAATATTAATGGATCTAATATAAATAATTTAGTGAATATATTTCTATAACATTATATCCATAAATTGTAAGTTTCATAATACAAGTATAAATGTAATTGAAAAAATATCTATAAAATCAAATCTAAGCTTAAAATATTTTGTCTATAATGAATTAATGTTCCAAAAAACTATTTACTAATTGCAATCAAAATTTATATCATAATTTCAATCAAAATTTATATTGCAATCAAAATTAGTAAAGCTCAAAATTCCTACTTGAAACATTAATAATAAGATATTGGCGATGGTGATATGGTAAATTCAAGTTTGTTTAATGGGTATTATGAGACAATTGGTCTTGACGCAAATGTTTTTTTATGTGCTTGGCAACAAAATAGAGTGGTAAAGGAATCCAATTTCATATCAATTTCAAACTAAGTATAGACGGCCAATCAACCTTCAAAATTAGTCTATTGCAATCAAAATTTCAAGATGGAGTGAGTCTGGAGACAAGAGATCCACCAAGTCAAGCTATCAAGAAGCTTCTGAAGGCTGAAGCTAGGGCGAGGCAAGCTGTCAACGATGGTTTTGAGCAGTGGCAAAGAGCGTTGAGACTTGAGAGGGTTGGTGTTGCTGACTTGCTTCATGGTCAGCTGGTCTTGTAGGAAGGATGTTCTTGCCTTCTTGCTCGGTTGCTCCTCTCCCAAGTAGTGTGGCGTTCAAATCTGGTTGGTTTTTAGGGAAATGTCTGCTGTCAATTCAGTTTCAGGGACTATAGTTTTGTTGGTTTTGGATGTTTATGGTTGGGCTTCTTGGTTTGTTCTTAATTTGTGGGGGCATGCTTGCTTGTCCAGTTTGTTTGTTTGGGTTGGTTGATTCGGCTTTTAGTTTTTGTTCAGTTGTTGGGCTGGCTATGTCTTCTTCATTTCTCTCTGGTTGTGGGCTGGAATTTATTTTAAAAATTCTAAAATTTTTATGGGGGCAGTCTGCCACTTATTAGATTCAATTTTATTTACTTAAATGGATCTGAAACTTCACACATTCAGTAACCCAAATTTCCCCATATATAAACCTCTCTTATTTGGTTAATCCAAAACCCTAAATTAAATAATGGGAGAAAGTCCTATGGATCCCTAATTTTTTCATGATGTCCCGTCAAGTCCTTATTTTTTCATAATATCTCATTTTAAAAACTAATGACAACATATCCATTTATTTTTGTTATTTTCCATGTTTACCCTTTATTTATAAATAAAAATATGACATCAATAATTATAGACATATACAATAAATTAATTTTTTTTATCTCTTTCGTTTTTCCCTATCAATTTCTCCTTTTTGTAATATTTCTCTCCAATATGCTCATGGCTCAGTCAGTTGGTCTCAAGGTTTCAACTCCATTAGAACCACCAATTTTTTTCTAATATATCAAAATTCTTATATTTATTTAAAAAATATTATTTTCTTTTTTTATGGGGTTGGAACACAAGTGTCTGCTATTATTTACAAACTCAAAGTTAAAAAAAAAAATTTAGAAGCTTCCATTTAAATAATCTTAAAGCCTAAAACTTGACAAATTGATAATTTCTTATTTTATTATTTTTTTTTTAAATTAGAAAATAGTTATTATGAAAATTAATCGAAGATACCTTGTAAAGTTTTACATTTAAGTTTTTTATGTTTTAATATATCATACGAGTCTCATAATTATTGATGTTGGAATTCTTTTTTTATTACTTATAAATTTGATAAAGGACAAAAAAGGAAAAAAAAAATGTATATGTTACAATTAGTTTTTAACTATAATAACTTGATAGGGTATTATAAAAAAATCAGGAATTTGACGGGATCCATAAGCCTTTATCTCTTAAATAACTAGGTTTCTTAATTTTTAAGTACTGACACAGTCAACAGAGCTACCTTCTTTATTGTTTCTCCAACCAACTGGCTGTGAATCTTGTCTCATCGCCACCACTATCGTAGTCATCGTCCTAAAAGCTTCCTAATCTGGCCATCGCCTCCCGTTTTCAACCATCGTTGCTAGTAGGTTTATTTATGTTGATACAATGCCAAAGCTCAGATTGCTGATTTTGTTTGTTTTTCTTTTGAAGTTAAATGTCTTGATTCTATTTTGAGCTTAGAATGCAATCAAAGAAGCTATTGAGATGTGAAGGAACAAAGTTAGAAAACAGTTTGGTTCAGAACTGATTGCTTTGATCAAAACGACATGTTACTTATTCTTTGAGAAGCATTAAACGACATGTCGGTTATTCTTAAATAAGAGATTATCTAAAGCGTTGATTGATGAACACTAAAAAATTACACATTTATTATACGAAAAATCAACCATTTAATACTCATATTTTCAATAATCCCCTTAATTTGGCACATTTATGAAATAATATTTTACATTATGTTTTGTATAGTTTTATTGTGTATTTTTGTTATTTGATAGGTAAAATACTGCTCGGAAGCTCGACAGAAAAAACCAGACTTGGAAAATGACAAAAACGAAAATTCAGCAGGTGCGTTGTGACACGCAAAGACTTAGCGTCGCGACGCTCCCATGAAGACAAAGACACCGCGGGCACCGCTAGCGCGTCGCGACACACAGGACTTTAGCGTTGCGACGCCCTCATCTTACAACACGTGTCTACAGCTCGCATCCGTGTCGCAATGCGCAAAGCTCTAGCGTCGCGACGTGTGGACCAAATTTTGCCTATAAATTGAAGCTTTCGGCAAAAGAAATTTTCATACTTTCTTTCCGATTTCTCTATAGAATTTGGAAGAGAGTGTCTTGTGTGTTTATTTATTTAAGCTTCCTGTAATATCTTTTTCTTTCAGTAATAAAATTACGAGTGTTTTTAATTACAAAATGAGTAGCTAATTTTTTTTTGATGGGGTAAAGGGTGAAGCTTTTATAATGAAAAATTATATCAATCTCGCTTATTTTATAATAAATAAAATGAAATCTAATTATTAAAACTTCATTTAAAAATTTGGATTAGTTATTGACATATCTTACTACTGCCTATATGGCTGGTTTTATATATTTTGGCATTACTAAGTACGTAACTGGACTTGTTATCGACAGAAATGAATACCACCTATATGGTTGGTTTTAAATGTTTTGGCATAATTAATTCCCGAGATAAATTAATTGGGTAACAAGGACAATTTATATATTATAATAAAGAGGGATTTCTAAATTTGAAATATTAAAAGTGGATCCCATAATTCCAGCATTTTATTTTATTATTGCTTTTTAACCTAAAAGTTTCCAACTACTTCAACAAATCAAACTTTGTTCTTTTTCGCTCTACTTATCATTCTGTTTTACTAAATCTATTCTCTGTGGATCGACCCCGAACTTACCGGGTTATTTTATTACTTCGACACTCTTATACTTGGGAGTAAAGAAACACTTTTTGAGCATGTCAAGTTTTTGGCCCCGTTGCCGGGGATTTATTATTTAGTAGATAGAATAACTATTGTAATTAATTTTATTTTCTTTTTTAGTATTATATTTGCATTTTTATATTTTTGTATATAGTTTGTTTTTTTTTGTTGCATGAAACACTAGTCTTGATCATCTAATGGTAGATTATATAGAGAATCTCCATCACCTTCATCATTCGTCAAAATGGCCGAGAATCAAAATGGAAATCCACCTGCCCAAGTTGAAAACCCAGTTGATCAGGAAAAAAATAAGTCTCAACATAATGATGATCATAGGTCACTCAGATAATTTATGAATCCCAATAGGACAAGATCATCATCTTGCATTGTTTTTCCTCCATATGCAACACGTTTCAATTTTAAATCAGGTATCATCCATCTTTTATCCACATTCTACGATCTAAAATCAGAAAATCCTTATCAGCACGTAAGAGAGTTTGAAGAGGTATATAACACTTGCACAGACCAAAATTGTAGCATGAATGTAATTCGTTTAAAGATTTTTCCCTTTTCTTTAAAGGATAAAGCAAAAATTTGGCTGCAAAATCTTAGGTTGGGATCTATTAGAACATGAGATGATTTACAAGAACAGTTTCTTAAAAAGTTCTTTCCCTCTCATAGGACAAACTCCTTTAAGAGAAGAATCATAATCCTCACACAATAGTCAGGGGAACCACTTTACCAATGTTGGGAGAGGTTTAAAGAAATGTTAAATGTTTGTCCACATCACGGGTTTGAAATATAGAGGCTGGTTGCCTACTTCTACGAGGGTTTAACACCCCAAGGTAGACAGGTAATGGAGATGATGTGTAACGGTGAGTTTATGGACAAATATCTCAAAGATGCACTAGATTACATAGAACACATAGCAGAGAATGCACAACAGTGGGACACAGTAGGCACCTATGAGTCGTCTGTAAAACCACAACTATCTGGTAGAGGTATGTTTAACCTTGGGGAATATCATGACCTTGCTGCCAAGTATGCATCTCTATCTAAAAAAAATTGAGGTTTTAGAAGCAGAGAAGAGTGATCATGTCAAGTCAGTTTAGGAAGTCCTATGTCAAATTTGTAATTCAAATGAACATGTCACACAAGTTTGCTCATCCTTGCCTGCCCTGCAAGAATGTCTCCATGACCAAGTCAGTTCCATAAACACATTCAATAGACCAAATCCAAACCCATACTCACAAACCTATAATTCCGGTTTGAGAAATCATCCAAACTTCAATTTGAGGAATGATAACCAAACACAATCATGGCAACAACGTCCCTAGGTTCACCAAAATTTCCAAAATTCCCAGAATTATGCACCATATGTCCCACCACTTAGGAAAACCATTGAGGATACCTTGAATGCATTCATGGAGAAACAGGAAGCCATCAATAACAAAAATGCACAAATGATGAATGATTTGAGAGAAACTTTTGCTAAAATTACATATACATTGACCATTAATGAGAAAGGAAAGTTTTCTGCACAACCACAGTCAAATCTCAATAGTCATCTAAATCCTCACGAGGGTAGTTCTGGAAATCAACACTTAGACCAAGTCAAATATGTTATTACTCTTCGTAGTGATAATGACATCCACATACATATCCTTGAACCTCGCGAAGCTGAGAATAAAACAGATTCATAGTGTAAGGAAGAGATTGATGAACCATTACTCGTCGTTGATAATAATAGTTTTTCTCATGCACCTTTATTTCCTCAAGTATTAAAAATAAAGAAATTAAATCATTCCCCAGAGATTTATGAAATATTCAAACAGGTAAATGTCAATTCCTTTGTTAGATGCCATCCAACAGATACCATCTTATGCCAAATTTCTGAAAGATCTGTGCACCGTTAAAAGAAAACATCAGGTAAGAAAGAAAGATTTTCTAGCTGAACAGGTAAGTTTCATTCTCTCAACCAATAATGCATTAAAATACAAAGACCCTGGTTGTCCAAGTATTTCTTGTACTATTAGAAATCAAAATATTGAACATGCTTTGCTTGATCTCGGAGCCAGTGTCAATTTGCTTCCATTTTCGGTTTACCAACAACTTAATATTGGTGAGATAACACCAACCTCAACTATTTTTTTACTTATCGATAGATCAATTAAGGTACCGAAATGAATTGTTTAAGACTTGTTATTGCAAGTCGGTAAATTCATATATCTTGTGGATTTTATTATCTTAGAAACACAACATGTGACAGACAGTTATAAGCCAATCCATGTAATACTTAGTCACATATTTTTAGCAATAGCTAACGCTTTAATTAATTGCAGAAATGGAATCATGAATCTGTCTTTTGCCAACATGACATTAGAGCTAAATATTTTTAACATGTGCAAACAGCCATATGATGAGGACAATGAAAATGAAAGCATAGAATTAATTGAACCAATTATAGATGAACATATTTAGGGGAGTTTATCGGATCCAATAAAAATTTGGACTACTAATTTTATTGAATCATGTACAAAAATGGATTCGGATATTACTAATGATTTTCTACTTGACTCTACATATGTATTGGAAGATGATGGAGAGATACAAAACTTGGAAGACATGGGAACACTTGAAGGAAAAAAACAAGAGGAAACACCCAAATTAGAGTTAAAAGCTTTGCTAGATGGGCTGAAATATACATTTCTAGAAGATAAACAAACTTACCATGCGGTAATTTCTTCTATTCTTACAAGCAATCAAGAAAGTAAGTTGTTAAATATGTTGAAAGAACACAAACTAGCAATTGGATGGGCTTTATAAGACATAAAAAAGCATTAATCTATTAATCTGCACACACCGAATATATTTAGAAGATAATGCTAGGATATATCGTCAACCCAAAATAAATTAAACCCTCACATGAAAGAAGTAGTAAAAACCGAGGTCCTTAAACTTCTTGATGTAGGCATTATCTACCCTATCTCTGATAGTAAGTGGGTAAGTCCTACACAAGTTGTACCCAAAAAGTATGGAATTACTGTTGTAAAAAATGATAAAGGAGAATTAATCCCAACCTGTATTTCATCTAGTTGGTGTATGTGCATTGATTATAGAAAACTGAATGACGCAACTAGAAAAGATCATTTTCTTTTACCATTTCTTGACCAAATTTTAGAAAGAGTATTTGGACATCCATACTATTGTTTTCTTGATGGTTAGTTGGGTTATTATCAGATTCTTATTGCTTTAGAAAACTAGGAAAATACCACATTCACATGCCCCTTTGGAACATTTGAATTTAGGAAAATGCCTTTTGGACTTTGTAATGCATCTGTAACATTCCAACGATGCATGTTAAGCATATTTAGTGACATGGTTGAACACTGCTTAGAGGTCTTTATGAATGATATACCTGTTTTTGGGAATTCATTTGATAATTGATTGAATAATTTGGAAAATATTTTGAAAAGATGTGAAGAAAAATGACTTGTGTTAAAATGGGGAAAATGCCATTTCATGACTAATTCATGAATTAGTTTTGGGTCACATTGTGTTATTTAAAGGTATTGAGATTGACAAGGCAAAAATAGAAGTAATTTATAAATTGTCATCACCAAAAATAGTCAAGGAAATCCGTTATTTTTTAGGACATGCAGGATTTTATAGGAGGTTCATTAAAAATTTTAGTACCGTATCCAGACCCTTATATAACCTCCTATTAAAAGATGCAACATTTGAATGGACAGACAAATGTCAAAAATCATTCAAAAAAATTATCAGTCTTTTGACTTCTGCTCATATTATGCAATCCCCTGATTAGTCATTGCCTTTTGAGCTAATGTGTGATGCTAGTGATATGCAGTTGGAGCAATGCTAGGACAAAGAAAGGAAGGTAAGCCACACGTAATATATTACGCAAGTAGAACCTTAAACAGTGCATAAATGAATTACACTACCATATAAAAAGAACTACTTGCTATAATATTTACATTAGATAAATTTCGATCATATTTAATTGGTTCTTCAACCATTGTCTATTCTGATCATGCTGCTGTTAGATATTTGATATCTAAACATGATGCAAAACCAAGATTAATACGGTGGATTTTTTTGCTTCAAGAATTCAATCTCACAATCAAAGATGAGTGTAGGCACTGCATTTTTGTATGAAGCCCGATGATGAGCCTCGTATGGAGGCACTACCCGATAAGTTGCGGAAGTCGCGGGAAACAGACGTCGGAAGGGAAAATTCAAAAATAAATACCTTATCAAATTTAATTCATTTGTTTAGCCTCAGGTTCGCTCGATTGATCTCTTTTTTAAATGCTAGCCTCAGCCAAAACCTTTGCAACCCACAAAAGGCCACACGCCCAAGCCCACACATACAAACCACACGCCCAAGCCCACACACCTAAGCCACACGCCCAAGCCCACAAAACCCAATCAAAAATATTCAAATCACATTTAACACATGCCAAAATCCAATTAAATCACCTTCCAAATTAAAAATATTCCCCCACCAAGAATACACAATATTATTTCCTTAAATAAATTAATTAAATGCATCCCCTTTATGGCTTGATTTGTTTCCTTGTTTTGAAATCACATGCACATGAGAAACCCGAGCACACTATTATAAAAGACACCAAAATCCAAACCCTATTATGTTTTTCGGCTCTCACTCACGGCAACCAAACAAATAAACCCTAGCAGCACTCGTCTCTCCCTCCACGTTCAACACGTCACAAGCCACGACAATCCTTCAACCCTCACGAGCACACAACCTATAAGACACAGACCCACTCGGCAGCCACCAAAAATAGAAAAAGACACACAGCCCATCATCTTTCTCCCTCTCGGCATGAAACACAAATCATAAAAGACTCACGTAGCCTCCATCTCCTATTCAACAACCCTTTAATCTCTCGACAACAGAAATAAACCTTAACCCTCACCTCTCTCAACTCCCGGCAACCACCACCACAAATAAACTCCCTCACGCACCAAACACAATCAAACCAAACACAAACCCTAATCTCGGCACCCACTGAATGTTCAACCTCACTGATGAAGCCACACACTCGGCACCATTTGACATCTTACACACACTGCCACGCCATTCTAAAAAAAAACCACACCCAACCGACACCATCACATAAAAGAATCAACAGAACTTACACCGATAACCAGCCGAACAACAAACAACCCTCACATTGAACCGAAACCAACAAACGCACTACCCCCTATTTGACCAAACAAATCCAACAAAATATAACCCAAAAATAGCGAGCAATACACCCAAAAAATAGTCCCCTATTTCACCAAAAGTCAGAGAAAACAACAGCAAAAATAGTAAAACAAGGAAGGAAAACATTGAATCAGAAAACCAGAAAAGTGACGGAGCGTTAACCCTTCCGATGACGGTGTAATGCACTTCCGAGAAGCAACTTAAAAGCGCACATGGGCTAATCACGTCGGATTAAACGTCCCCTATTTATGGGAAATGCCTAAGGGCAGCCTTACCACGGTATTTTGTCACGCCGCATTCTGTCTTTCCATGCATAATATCACATCCCGTTTGAACGCGTTTATGAACGCTACACTAACGCGCATACAGTGGACATACCATTTTTTTATCATATTTTGTGCATGCTTGCCTCTTTAGTTATTTCTTTTGCATTACGTACTTAATTTTCTCTCTTTATTATTGTACGGACCAAAATTGGGCCGAGGGAAAAACCGTCTTTTCACCTCAAACCCAACAGTATGCAAGGCCCGAAAGTAAAGACCAAGCCCAAAGAATTCAATATTATTGGATTACAATTAAGCCAGAAGCTTAAGGACAAAATCTCTTAATTATATCAACCACATTTCCCCACTTTGCCTAACACAAGGCATATTCTCACATGCTCAAACTTTTTATCAAGTGTCTGGGCGCGTTGTGGGACTTATGCCAGCTGCCAAATATGATCTTTTTCATCTATAAATAGCAACGTAATTCAAGACACAAAGCATTCAAGCTTCTCCACTCTCATACAGGCCTATATTCTCTGACACAAGCTCTCATAATTTCCCATTCCCTTAACACTTGTCACCGCCCTCACGGCAACCCAAAGAAAGATAAGGTAATAACAAGCCTTGTTTTCACATTTTACTTATTCACTGCTCATTTCATACTACTGATTTGAGCGTCGGAGTGCAACCGGCACCCACTACACTGGTGGGAAGTCTGCTCCCGCTCACTCTACCTTTGTTTTGCAGGATCGCTAATGCCCCCAACCTACAAATTCTGACTGTGGACCTCGGCCGAAATCTAGCATCCATAATTTGGCGCCCACCGTGGGGCCTTAGAGATTCATAACAGATGAAGATCTCACATTAAACAATACTCAAAATTCAGTCACTCATGGCTTCAAGCAATGAACAAACACTTGATCCAGTAACATCACAGCTAGCCATGCTCCAGGATAGATTGCAAGCTTTGGAAGAGGAAAACCAAAACATGCGAAACTCCAACATAAACCTACAAAAACAGTTTGAGTTAATTTCATCCACATCTCAGCATCATAATACCCCAGATCAACCCAACAACCATGCAACTCCATCTAATCTCTTGGGAGCATTCAACGAAGTGGCAGATGATAATCCATCAAATGGTGGCGGCCAGAGGAACCTATCAATTTCCCCAATCGACCAAGCACAACAGGTTGCGTCCACCATGAGGAGAGAAATGATGGAGTTTAAAGAAGCAGTTATGTCCAGCCTACCAGGAGTGAAACTACCGATAAAGAAAAGCAGAGCATGAACCATTTCCGACACTCACTTCTTGGAGACCATCACATCTGTTGAGCTACCACGGAAATTCAGTCCACCGGATATGAAGTTGTATGACTGATCCACTGATCCAGATGACCATGTTATTCACTACAAATACAAAATGATGTCAACTGGTCTGGCCCCTCACCAATGGGAGGCTGGAATGTGCAAAGGATTTGGAGAAACATTAGCTGGTCCAGCCCTTACCTGGTTAATCAATATTCCATACAGATCCATTGAATCGTATCAACAACTAGCAGACAAATTCGTGGAACATTTTGCTAGCTCTTGCAAGCTTGAAAAAACTACTGACGACCTCAATGTTATCCAACAACGAAGGGGGGAATCCTTACGAAGCTACGTGGTTCGCTTTAACAAGGAAATGATGACTATTCCAAACCTTCACCAACCAACAGTTGTGGAAGCTTTTAGAAACTAGTTACTCTTTGAGAGTGGACTCTACAAAAAATTAACCAAATTCCGATGCTACACAATGGACCAAGCCATGGCACGAGCCCAAATAGAAATCAGGTGGGAAGAAGATAAGAGGAATAAAAGGAAAGATAGTTCCTCCAACTTGCAAAATGAAAGAATTCACCATGCTTCCAAACGACATAAAGAATTCGCAAAGATGATACCTACTCATCTTTCAGATAAGAGGAATCATCAAAGAAAAGAGCATCAACCCCTCCATAGAGATTTTGATAGATGACCTCTACCATACAGAGCCCATGAGAGAGCTCCAGTAAACAAACCGAGGCTACCAGACTACAATTTTTCTATTTCTTGGATCGACGACCTCAACCCCTCCGTAGAGATTTTGTTCCGACAAATTCGTGGAACAATGGTTTCGGTTCTTAAGAAGATGGGGAGTAAGGTGAGATGGCCCCCACGTAACAGAGAAAGTTCCAAAAAGAAGGACACCAGTAAATGGTGTGAATTCCATCGAGACTACGGCCATACTACAGCTGAATGCATAGCATTGAGGTTGGAGGTCCTAGAGCTACTGAACAAAGGATTTCTGAGGGATTTACTTATGGAGAAAGGACAAGCTACTTTAGCCCGAAGAAACGAAAGAGAAGACCTGGGGGACGCTCCAATTCCACCTCCAGCAATTGACAATACAGTGAATTTCATTTCAGGGGGATCGGAAGTCAGTGGGGTTTCCTACTCAGCAGTCAAACGACATACCAGAGGCAGTCATGGTGAACATTCCTCACTCTACAATGTCCTTGGGGAGGATATTTTTCAACCTGACCATGAAGTTTCCAGACGACAATGATTCTGGTAGTATGAATCCACACCATGATGCCTTGGTGATTTCCTTGCAAGTTGTGAATTTTATGATTAAACGAGTGCTAGTGGACACAGGCTCTTCAGCCAACATCATCTTCGCTGCACCCCTTGCAGACATGGGAACCGAGTTGCAGAAAATAAACAGGTGAACAACGGTGTTAATTAGGTTCAGTGGTGAACAAAAATTCACCATGGGAGAAATAATCCTTCCAGTCTACGCATGAGGAATCAACAAGATGACTACTTTCTTAGTCTTAGATTGTCCTTCAGCCTACAATCTTATCATTGGTAGACCATGGATTCATGAAATGAGAGCAGTGTCATCCACTTATCACTAAGTTCTGAAATTCCCTACACACTGGGGGATTCAGGAAATAAAAGGAGACATGGCTGCTTCAAGAGGCTACTACCAGATGACATTGAAAGCCAAATCTCATTCTGTATAGCAATTACAGAACGGACCTCATTGTATGGAGCCGACACTACCCGAAATTGAAGAACTTGATGAGGTCCAAATTCATGCAGAACATGCATATCACAAGACACAAGTAGGAGCAAATCTGGATCCCAAGCTATGGGCTGACTTGGTCGATTTTTTACTGAGACGACACGACCAATTCGCATGGTCACACAAATATATGACTGGGATCGACCCTGAATTGATTACCAATCAGCTCCATGTGGATCCAGAATACCCTCCTGTCAGGTAAAAGAGGAGAAAGTTCACCCCTTAGAGGAATCAAATCATCGATGAAGAAGTTCAAAAATTACTGCAGAATGGTGCCATTAAGGAAGTCCAATTCCCAGAGTGGCTAGCCAACGTGGTGATGGTGCGAAAGAAAAATGGAAAGTGGCGAGTCTGTATTGATTTCACAGACTTGAACAAAGCTTGCCCTAGGATTCATTCCCACTACTTCATATCGATTCAATGGTTGATGCTACAGCCGGACATGAATTGTTAAGTTTCATTGATACATATTCTGGCTACAACCAAATCATCATGCATTCAGACGACCATGAGAAGACTACCTTTGTCACCAATAAAGGTATTTTTTGTTACAAGGTAATGCCTTTTGGCCTCAAAAACGCTGGAGCCACCTACCAATGAATGGTCAATAAAATATTCTCCCAACAGATTGGGAAGACAATGGAAGTCTACATAGGCGACATGCTGGTGAAGTCTTCAAAATCAGATCAACATCTAGAGCACTTGGAAGAAGTATTCAGCATAATGAACAGATATGGATGAAGTTGAACCCAACTAAATATGCGTTTGGAGTTGCTTCAGGGAAATTCTTGGATATGTTGTTACACGACAAGGTATAGAAGCAAATCCAGACCAAATCAAATCCATTCTTGATATCCCCTCTCCTTCTAGCCCGAAAGATGTCATGCGACTAGCAGGGAGAATTGCAGTTTTAAACAGATTCATTTCCAAGTCGACAGACAAGAGTTTTTTATTCTTCTCAGCAAATTAAAAAAGCAAAAAACTTTGAATGGACTCCAGCCTGCGAAGAAGCTCTAAAAGAACTCAAGCGGTACTTGACATCTCCATTTTTGTTGTCAAAACCACTAGACAATAAAAAGGCTTTTCCTTTACTTGGGAGTCTCAGAACAAGCTGTGAGTGCAGTCTTGATCAGAGAAGAAAATGAGACACAACTTCCTGTCTACTATGTGAGCAAGGCATTACTAGATGCAGAGTCATGCTACTCACATATGGAAAAAATGGTGTTGGCTTTAGTAATGGCAGCAAGAAAGCTACGACCTTACTTTCAAGGGCACCCAATCACAGTTTATTCAGCATACCCTTTGAGGAGCATACTGCATAAGCCGGAGTTGTCTGGAAGATTAACAAAATGGGCAGTGGAGCTGGGAGAACACGACATCACTTACCAACCCAGAACGACAATCAAGTCTCAAGCCTTAGTTGATTTTATAGCTGATTTCAGTCCCAGCCTAAATATTGCAATAGATATAGAGGTGAATTCAATCCAGACAATATCATCTTGGAAGCTCTCAGTCGATGGTTCCAGTAATAAGAAATGATGCGGTCTAGGGGGTCGTAATCACTTCTCCTGACGGTGATGTACTACAACAAGCAATCAAATGTGGTTTCAGAGTTACGAACAATTAGGCAGAGTATGAGGTATTGATAACAGGTCTCAACTTGGCCAGTGAACTTGGAGCAAAGAAGATAGAAGTTAAGTCTGATTCTCAATTGATAGTCAACCAATTGCAAGGTTCATATCAAGCACGAGATCCTCATATGGCATCCTACCTGTAAAAGGTTAAAGAAATCCAGTTGACATTTCAAGAACTTACGATAACTCAAGTCCCAAGAAGTGAGAATTCTCAAGCGGATGTGTTGGCTACTCTTGGATCAACAATGCACGGGGACAAACCTCAGTCTATTCCAGTAGTATACTTGAACTGGCCAGCAATTTGGAAGGAGGACAAAGAGGTAACCTCCATCACTCCAGACGACTCGTGGATGACACCACTTGTGAAATATCTGCAAGAGGGGCTACTTCCAGAAGATAAAACTGAAGCAAGGAGAATTCAGAGGCAGGCCGTAAGGTTCACCTTATTCGATGGACAGTTGTTGAAAAGGTCGTTCATTGGACCCTACTTAAAGTGTCTTACTCATGAATAAGCCCAACATGTGTTGTAAGAGCTACATGAAGGGGAATGCGAAAATCATTCTAGAGGACGTAGAGCCCATTCGACAGGGTACTACTGGCCTACCATGAGAACTGACTCGGCAAACTACACAAAGAAATATGAGAAATGCCAGAGGTTTGCCCAATTTCACATATTCCTCATGAGAAACTAAATCCCATCCTATCCTCATGGCCATTCATGAAATGGGGAATGGATATTGTAGGCAAACTCCCAACCGCCCCAGGACAACGAGTCTACATGTTGGCTCTAACAGATTACTTTCCAATGTGGATTGAGGCAGACTCTTTTGCCAAGATACGAGATAAAGAAATTCAATCATTTATTTGGAAGAACATCATATGTCGATTCGGCATTCCCAAAGAGATTGTGACTGATAATGGCTCACAATTTATCAGCCATCATTTCCAAGACTTCTGTAAAAATTGGGGAATCAAATTAAGTTTTTCAACCCCTCGCTTCCCACAAGCTAATGGTCAAGCCGAGTCTTCCAACAAGACCATTTTAAACACTTTAAAGAAAAGGCTGGAAAGAGCAAAAGGATCATGGGCGGATGAACTTCCAGGAGTCTTATGGTCCTACAGGACGACTATCTGTTCCTCTACAGGAGAAACTCCTTTCTCTCTGGCATTCGGAACAGAAGCAGTGATACCAACTGAAGAGAGCATTCCATATCCCCGCTACCAATGGATCAGTGATGATTCCAATCGATAACCCATTAGCTTAAACCTGGATACAATTGATGAAGTGAGAGATTGTGCATCCATTCGACTAGCAGCACATCGACAAAGAATGGCCAGGTACTTCAACAAAAATGTCAGAACCAGAACCTTTAAGGAAGGAGATTGGGTACTTCGAAGAGTTTTCCAAAATACCAAAGAATCCGGAGATGGTAAATTAGGGCCAAATTTGGAAGGTCCATACGTCATCACAAAAGTTGTCGGACATGGAGCCTACAAATTACAAATGACAGAGGGGAGACAAATTCACAACAGTTGGAATGCGATTCACCTTAAATGATTCTACCGGTAATGTATGCGTGCTTTTCTTTAAATTTTAAGAATAAGAGTAGATTACTATATTATGTATTATAATTCGACAAAATAACAAAACCCGTTTGTAGATAATCTCAAAATACCATTTAACCGCTTCATTATTCAAAACACAAAAGGAAACAACAAAACATAAAAATTACAAACAGTTTAAGTTTCCGGAACTTCTTCTGGGATAACTTCGGAAGCAACTTTAACATCAGAGGCAGGAATTTCTTCAACTTGTCCAGCAGGCTCAACCTCCATTCGACCCACTTCTTCATTCTTCTTCTCCATTTTTTCAACTCCAGCCACCTCCACGACATCAATGATTTCTTTCCCAGCCTCCATGAAGTCGACTTCTTCACCATTCCCTTCCATATCACCTTCGTTGGAGGAAGAAAGCCCTGCAATTAGTTGATCATATTCTCGAATCCATTTCTGTTGTTCCCATGCGATGGTTTTTCCTTCAAGGATATCCTTTATTAGATTACTCCTTTCTTTCATCATGGATTCGAGAGCAATCCCTTCAATCTGCTCGACCAATTCTCCATTCTCCTTCCTCACATTATCGAGCGCATCTTTATAACCTTCAATTGTAACTTCAGAAGTTTCCCTCTCCATCCTTAGAGTAGCCTTCACCTCCTTCAACTCATTCTTCATCACTTTATTCTCCTTTTCAAACGTTGATTTCAATTCTGCCATCTCATTTTTCATCACCGCAACCGACTTCTCCATCTCCCTCTACTTCCTTTGGTTCGACTCGATGTATTGTTGCATATATAAGTTACACTCCATTCCCTGAGAAATACATTAAGTTAGTCATCATTCGACAAAAGTTATAAAACACATTTTTAGTTTATTTACTTACATGATAAGTTAAAGCCGCAACCTTCTTCATTGTCTCGACGGGGCCAATCTTGGATAGCCTTTGTTCATCCTCCTCCAACAAAAGCTTCTTAATAAAAGGGTTAAGGCTTGATAGGTCCAAAATTACAGTCGACTCTGATGGAATATTGACAATTATATTGTCAATGTCCTCTTCAATTTCAACCGCTTTCCATTTTCCCCCTTTGACAACTATTTCAGTCGACGGCCCCTTAATCTTGGGAGTTCCAGTCGACACAGCCTGTTGTAGTTCAGAGACCTCCACCTCTGGCTCCTTAATCTTAAGATTCCTTGCCTTCTTACGACTCTTCAATTTATCAAAAGATGATACCTTAACGGGTCCTGACATTATATCCACTGCGCATAAAATTTCCTTTGGATTTAAAGGCTTTATAAATAATACCTTTCCCTACAATGCTCGAATCGACCAAGTACAGTAGATGACTTCCAATACGTGTTTAAAAAGTGCCAAAGAGGTAGATATACCTTCTGATTCGAAGATTTCTTTCCACACTAAAGTTTCCCTTAATCTCTTCTCTACCAAGACTATTCTCCAATCTCGTTGTTCGGCGGGAAGAGCAAGAAGAGCTTTAGTATTAGATAAGATCTGGGGGGTTCTGTCGAACAATCTGTTTCGAAATGGACCTGCAGAACAAACAATCAACATGTTAACTTCATACGACAATCACATTCATGAGATGTCACAAGTAAAAAGAGATGATACTCACTAATTAAACTCCAATACTCTGAGATACGACCCATTCCAGCCGACCCAAATACACCCTCACCCCTTACAAAGAAATAGTCTGACTGCCAATTTCCCCTATCATTTGTTAAAAGCCTCATTACTAATTATTCCTTCTTTCGACGAAGATACAGAGTATATCTCCATTTCTCAGTTAGGTGCTCCTTTAGGTAGTATGTGTATACTACATCCTTCACCTCAAAAAATACTTCTTGCTCAAAAGCCAAACATTCAATCGACAACAAGATCCTCCAAGAGTTTGGCATCAACTGTGAAGGAGCAATACCGTAATGGTCCAAAACATCCTAAGTTAACCTCGGAATAGGGAATCTGAGCCCATCAGCAAACGGTCGTACATAAAACCCAATACATCCGGGGATTTTGTAATCAATTCTTTCAGTCGGAAAGGGTGCTTTCAATTCCATAGAATTAGAGAATCTATACTTACACATAATTTCCCTCAGTGATCTTTCTGTCATATGACTAATAGGGTTCTTATTCAGCAAGTTCGTTGGTTCACTAGTACTAACTATCCCACTCGACTCTCCCACTGTTGATAAAGTCCTAAGAGGTATTGCATCCACGGGAGTTTCACGCGACAATACAGTAACAGGCCCTTCCTTGAAAAGCAGTTAACGCGACCAGTCCCTGAGAGATCTATCTTCACTCGACCCACTCGACAATACTTCTACATATTTTTCTATTTGGGCTCCTAAGCTCTCTAGAGATTCTCCACTCGACATGTTTCTTTAGACCAACATAGAAACAAATAATTTCTAGAAAACAGGTTTTCTAAAGATCAAACTCATACTCAACTTTACAAATAAAATTCCTCCAAACAACATACGACTCAAGAGATCAAACAACCTAAAATGGCTAAGAACAACTTGAATCTACTCTATGAACATTCAATGTAAAGAAGAACAAGAGGAAAGTTTGAAGAGTACCTTAGAACTTGAAGCCTTTCTCTCCCAACTTGTGGATCTTTGTGAATGAAGCAAATGAACCCATAAGCTATCCCTTTATACTACAATTTGGCGCTCATTTTCTCGCCAAAAAGATGCTTCGTTATTAGCATTAGGTTTTACTGCATTTAATGACACGTGGAAGATCTAGAATCCTACAATCATGTATCATCGAATGGAGAAAAGAATTACAATCAGGCTAGTCACAATCAAATGTTACTCACTCGCCTCAACATCAACAAAATGCTTTTCACCAGTGCCTTCCTCATTTGACACGACTGTTGGACAATTATGACCCATAGCGTCACTATTTGTACAGATCATGGTGTTGTTGTACAAATTAACTATTTGACAAAGGAAATTGCTCTTTTATCATTTGTGATTAGATCACCAAGATGTATAAATGATAGAAGGTCCTTATGATTAGTACCGGATTGAGATGATATGAGACAGTATCAATCCACGAAGGTTTAATCATTAAATATCCCTAGTCGTAGTATTATCGAGATTGGACATCGATAATGCGGAATAGACTAGTATTACACTTGTGCGTGTTATGGGAGCATAACGGCATAGTTCTCATATATTTGGGTATTGGATACTCATGCAAGTGTAATAGGAGGTTGTGTTTTACCGATGGTATGGAAAACAGCTTCGCTCTGGATAAACCCCTTCGGAATTCCATTGGTAGTATAACTATGTGTCTATGGAAGTCTGAATTCAGGGTAGGTGTATTTGGTCTTAACTTGAGACTTGCACCGCTAATACTTGCGACAATCAATATACTTTGGTTTTGGTCGTCCAGGGCTTTAACCGATTCTGTGTACGCCTCTTCTGGGTATATTGAGAATCGTAGTGTATTGGGTGTGATGTCAAGATGGAAGTATCACTTCAGTTTAGTGGAGATGATGATCACGTAGGATACGAAACTTGTTCTCTTATATGCTGCAGCTACCGGTATATTATTACTAGGTCATGTATATCCGATTATAGAGACTAGTTACCAGAGATCCGATATGTGCTTCGTACGGGGCAGACACATTTCCAGCCCTAGGCCTTGCACGTGACCATCCGATACTGGATCGAGATACGCAATACTATGTATACTACGCCTGATATAGATCGATTATTCCTGTAAGCATGTTTCTGGAGAATTGGGTAGGCATGGCGCTTTGCTAGAAGCCAACCTTGTCTTGTAAATCGGTAAAAATGTAGTACTAGGTACGTACGTATTCGGATAGTCCGATAACCATATTTACTGCCAACATATCCGGGGATCTCATGGGTCGCTTCCCGAAGATTCACTGATGATGTATGACTCGCACTTTATTAATCTAGGATTAATTAGATGAGAGAGAAAATTAATCTGGGATTAATTACGGAGATATTTTATCTGGGATAAAATATTATTTAAAGAGAGAGAACGATTAATTTGGAATTAATCGATAAATTAATATATTCGATATATTAAATGAAATTGGATTTCGACGCGGAATTAAAATCGGATTTTAATTCGGGCAAATGATATAATTTAGAATTAATTCGTTAGCGATGTGAATAGTAATTATGCTAGGCATGATTATTTAATTAAATTATATTTAATAGAAAACCCAACAACGACAACATTAGAAATCTAAATACATATAATGTAGTCATTCGACACTACATCAAGTCAGAGGTTGATATCAATTCAACATCTAAGCAACCCCTTATATAAGTTTCTTAATCATTCGACACCACGTCAAGCGTAAGATCAGTACCCTTGGAATATCGATTCGACACAACATCTATACAGGGCCTGACATAATATCTACTCGCCATTCGACATAGTACCTAAGGAAATATAGGTACCATAGTTATAGCCTCTCGGCACGACATTTATGGGATTTGCACAAAGAAGTTGGCCATTCGGCACAACATATAGAATAACCTTAGATACAAGATTTCGACACAACTTATATTCGGACCAAGCATTCGACTCGAAATCAATAAAACACCAGAGGAAGCAATAATTTTTTGACTCAACATGTCGAGTCAAGGTGATGGCTGGACTCCTTTTGTCCAGTCGACACATGTCAAATGAAATGAACTCTTGAACCTTCATCCAGTTCAGTCGACCGGGGACATCCCCCATAAGACTCATGTCGAGTCAAGTTGAAGAGCTGGACTTCCTCTGTCCAGTCGAAACTTGTCGTATGAAATTAATTATTGAACCTTCATCTGTTTTAGTCGACCGGGGACATCCCCAATAAGACTCATTTCGAGTCAAGTTGAAGAGCTGGACTTCCTCTGTCCAGTTGACACTTGTCGTATGGAATTAACTTTTGAACCTTCATCTGGTTCAATCGACCGGGGACATCCCCCATAAGACTCATGTCAAGTCAAGTTGAAGATCTGGACTTCTCTTGTCGAGTCGACGCATGTCGTTTGTAATGATACTCCTGAAACTTCATCTGTTTCAGTTGACTGGGGACATCCCCCATAGACTTACGTCGAGTCATTTGAAGATATGAACCTCCTACGTTTCATATAACGATTATCGAATGAATGATAATACTAAAACTTTATCTAATTCAGTCGACTGGGGACATCCCCATAAGACTCATGTCGAGTCGTTTGAAGAAATGAACCTCCTACGGTTCATACGACAATGTCGAATGAATGATACACCTGAACCATCATCTGGTTCAATCGACCGGGGACATCCCCCACGACTCATGTCGAGTCAAGTTTAAGACTTGGACTTTCATAGTCCAGACGACGCATGTCGTTTGTAATGATACTCCTGAAACTTCATCTGTTTCAGTTGACTAGGGACATCCCCCATAGACTCACGTCGAGTCATTTGAAGATATGAACCTCCTACGTTTCATACGATGATTGTTGAATGAAAGATAATCCTGAAACTTCATCTGATTCAGTCGACTGGGGACATCCCAATAAGACTCACGTCGAGTCGTTTGAAGAAATGAAATTACTCCTGAACTTTTATATGGTTCAATCGACCAGGAACATCCCTTATAGACTCTTGTCGAGTCAAATAGAAGATATGGACTACTCTCGGTCCAGACGACTCAATTCATGTGCTCCTAAGTCTTCCTCAAATTCAGTCTACCAGGGAACTTATATGGAATCATGTCGAATCAAGTTCCTCAAACATGAACCATATAAGAAACTTTGACAACCATGTAGAACCATATATTGGCAACAGACGACAGAAGGTAATGCTTACAGCCATGCATTCTTGGCACATGCTCTTACATTTTGTTTCGTACGACACATATATAGAAATACTCTCTAAATCAAAAGACTTTTTGACTTAGAGAATATGGGTCAAACTGTACGGACCAAAATTGGGCTGAGGGCAAAACCGTCTTTTCACCTCAAACCCAACAATATGCAAGGCCCGAAAGTAAAGACCAAGCCCAAAGAATTCAGTATTATTGGATTACAATTAAGCCAGAAGCTTAAAGATAAAATCTCTTAATTATATCAACCACATTTCCCCACTTTTCCTAACACAATACATATTCTCACATGCTCAAATTTTTATCAAGTGTCTAGGCGAGTTGTGGGACTTATGCCAGCTGCCAAAGATGATCCTTTTCATTATAAATAGCAACGTAATTCAAGACACAAAGCATTCAAGCTTCTCCACTCTCATACAGTCCTATATTCTCTGACACAAGCTCTCAGAATTTCCCATTTCCTAAACACTTGTCACCGCCCTTACGGCCACCCAAAGAAAGATAAGGTAATAACAAGCCTTGCTTTCATATTTTACTTGTTCACTGCTCATTTCATACTAATGACTTGAGCGTTGGAGTGCAACCAGTACCCACCACACTGGTGGGCAGTCTGTTCCCGCTCACTCTACCTTTGTTTTGCAGGATCGCTAATGCCCCCAAACTAAAAATTCTGATTGTGGACCTCGGCCGAAATCCAGCATCCACAATTATTAATGTTTTTATTGTTATTATTTATCTACATTCTCGCGCTTCTTTGTTTAATATGTTTATGGAATTATACATTTGCTTTCATTATTTTATTTATATTTATGGGTGTGCAAACTTGTGTGTTATTTATCTTGCGTGTGTTGCGTAAGACTTGGTTACATTATTGCATAAATTTGCTCATTACAATTGGCATAAGTAAGGGACCATTTCGAACCCAACGGTTTGAGGTCTTCCATTGCGAGGGGTGAGTGCGGCCTTAAATCATTTCCCAGTTCACACTGGGTAGCGACTCTATTATTCTCCGGTTTAATCCCCTGCGGGCTACTCCGTACTCCCAACGGGCCATGAGCCCGGACAGCTTCGTCGTACCTCTGTACCATGTTCCTACAGTCTGGCGACTCCCCTGGGGATAGAGAATCGGCCCCGAAATAATGCCTTGTAATGCTTATGGTTCTTGCTTTAGTTAACCTAGTCTCATATATTGCATACCCTTTTTACCATGATGGCGTCATGTATCGTGAAGTAATTTTCGCTCGAGGCGGCGGATTGTTATATGGCATCATCACTCGTTGGCACGTACCTTAGGGTATAAAAAAGGTGCGCTCACTTGGTCGCTCGAACCCTTGAGTGGGGAGACCTAGTTGTGGGCAACCCTTCACCGGCGGGAGCCTTTATCTCTACCCCTATAGGCCCACATTTGAACCATAGTCGTGTATCATATAGAAGCTATACCTTATGCTTGTGTTTGGGACCATCATCATTTGGATCCATTTGGACCTCTTGTCATGAGATACGAACTTGTTGGGCCATTTAAATTGGGACGAGTTTATGTCTTATGACGATTGGGCCAAAAGTTTTCAAAATGCCGATGGGCCACTTTGTGTTTGGGCCCTCTATCATTTGAAGTAGTTTAGTCACCTTATTGCAAAAATGTAAACCTGTTGGGCCTTTTTCAACTGGGACAAGTTTGCACCTCACGATAATATGATTGAATGCTTTGAAATGATAACGGGCCAACTTGTATGAAAACCTTGATGGGCTTAGAGAATCCAATCATAATCCAAATATGCTAGAAGCATGAGTTCGATATTCGCACTGGCTTTCATTCAGGAAGGATACGCCTTGTTACTGCATATTAGTATACTTTTGGATATCTCCAAGTCCATCCCCATGACCGTGATTACCGAAAGTCCTATTCGTCATTTCTAGAAAATGGCACGATCCCATAATAGACTTAGTCCATGTTGTAAATGGGCGATCTTTGTCTTTTACCGATGGGAAGAGACTGAGGTAGCCAAGGTTCACCCTTGTAGCGTAGGAGAGAACGATTTTGTGTACCCCATATCGGTGTATAAAATAAGCCATATTTAGGACATAAATAGACTTACCACGAGTGTGAGTGAAATAAGGTCGGAATGATATATGATGTTTCAATAACCACTTGCATCTCATGCATCACATACATACACGCGCCATGCTAACTCCTAGTTTTAAAAGCCATCATCGAAAGCAGACTTGTCAAGAAGAGGTTAGCGAGCATGAGTGCATCAGTCAATGAAGGTTCTCGCCTGGATCAATTAGAGACCAAAGTAACCAAAATTACCGCGCAACTACAAGTTTTGACCAACGCTGTGGCCAGTTTGACCATACCTCATATATCCAATAATAAGAAGTTCTGCAACCGGAATAGAAAGACCATTAGGGGATCTTCGGGGACCAAGCCCACTCCTTCTGAGGTCGCCCCTATCAGGAACAGGCGATTCTCCAATTTTGGTAGACCTTTGTCATAGGTGTTTGAAGAGCTGAAAAGGCAATGAATCCGAAGTCCCTTAAAACCTAAACCACTTCCGAACCCTCTGCCATGCTACCTTGACCTAAGTCTATACTGTTACCTCCACCAGAAAAAAGGCCATGAAATTGACAAATGCACGCGCCTTAGGCATGAGATCCAGAACCTCATTGACACCCATAAAATACCCGACCCAGAAATAGAACAACTCAACGCACACAGAAATCCTCCACCACCCACATAATCACCTTCGGCCTACCCGACAACATTGTCCTCCAAACTCACAACCACCAAGCTTCTCGCATTGGGATATGGGACAACAGTAATAAAGATGAAACAGAGTAGAGGGGAGATTTTTGGGAAAACCTCTCGAACAGTGACAATGAGGAGGTTGCAAAAAGGGAAAGTAAATGGGAAAAAGAATTACTACAGTTGGAGGATCTGATGTTCAAATAAAGCAAGAAGACGGAAGAAAACAAAGTTGCAAATTATGGAGATGTTTATTTTCCTGATCTTATCAATTGTGATCCCGCATCTATTAATCATAAGACATTGATTTTGCCTTCTTGTTCGAGCCTTTTCCTTAATAGTTAAGCATCAGTCCGATGATGAAATTGTTTGCTTTAGGGTGAAACCTTAGACACGATAAGTTCGTGATGTACTCTCATCTGATATTTTGAGTGGTTGATCTCGGCTAGACTCGTAAGCACTTAACTATAGGAAAGCCTGAGTAGTCAGAAAGGTGATTAGTTGAAGAAATTGTAGATCGATGAATGACCGTTTGCTTAGATGTTTATCATGATTTGCTTGTGTTATGATGTGTGGTATGGTTGAAAATAAAAAAGAAAAGTCTCAAAAAAAAAACCACCTATAACCGATAAGCGTGAAGCTACCCATGGGCGAGTATTAGGACCACCATGAGGAGAAATGCTACCTTAAAGGGTAGGTGTGTTGAAAAAAAAACCACCATACCATATTGAGCACAGAAAAGTAATTGTAGAGCATAATTGAGATATCTACGTTGGTTTGACCCATTGATCCCATCTTTTGAAATAAAATCATTGAGTTGGCTTACCTAAGGATCAAGCTGTAAAAGAACCTTGGCACACACACACTTCGAGTCTGGTTCAGATCATTTATTCAAATACTCAGATTTGAGTTGCGTCAAGTGCTTTAAAGGTTCTCTGGTTTCAATACTAGGCATTCTTTGAGGGCAATAATATGTATAACTATTGGGACCATTTCGTAGCATGTAATATAGTATGTTGGTACGGAATGCCACATCACGTGGTCCACCTTGACCTAGTGCAAGCAGCGAGGAATAGAAAGCTAAACCAAAGCGAAGAATAGAAAGCTAAACCAAGTCTGGGGGCGACCAGTTTACCACCTCGAAAATCAAGGACATGATGAGATCTAGAGTCATGGGACCATAGAAAACTGAGCAATCACCAGAGTAGAATTGACAAAAGGAAACCATAAGCAGGCCATGGGGGCGATCAAAGACTTTTATAGGAAAGAAGCACCGAGGAACACAAGGAAGACCTAACCCATCATAATAAGAAATACATCCATCCATATATGCATACACGTCACATACACGTAATTCTTGTTTTGTCTTCACAGGTTTTTGAAGAAAGAAAAGGAAAAAAGCGGCGATTATGAGTAAGCCGGGAATGACGCTCCGGGAATGGAGCATAACCTCGGGAATGAGGATGAGCAAGCCGGGAATGACACTCCGGGAATGGGGATGAACAAGTGGGGAATGGCACTCCGGAAATGGAGCATAACCTAGGGAATGAGGATGAGCAAGCCGGGAATGGTGCTTCGGGAATGGAGCATAACCTCGGGAATGAGGATGACCAAGCCGGGAATGGTGCTCCGGGAATGGGGCATAACATCGGGAATGAGGATGAGAAAGCCGGGAATGGCACTCCGGGAATGGGGCATAACCTCGAGAATGAGGATGAACAAGCCGGGAATGGCACTCCGAGAATGGAGCATAACCTCGGGAATGAGGATGAGCAAGCCGGGAATGACGCTAAGGGAATGGGGCATAACCTCGGGAATGAGGATGAGCAAGCCGGGAATGACGCTCTGGGAATGGGGTATAACCTCGGGAATGAGGATGAGCAAGCCGAGAATGGCGCTCCAAGAATGTAGCATAACCTCAGGAATGAGGATGAGGAATCCGGGAATGGCGCTCCGGGATGGAGCACGGTTCGGGAATGGACCACCACCATCACATCAGCAACACCTCGGGAATAAGGACTAGCAAGTCGGGAATGACGCTCCGGGAATGGAGCACGGTTCAGGAATGGACCACCACCATCACATCAGCAACACATCGGGAATGAGGACTAGCAAGCCGGGAATGGCGCTCCAGGAATGGAGCATGGTTCAGGAATGGACCACCACCATCACATCAGCAACACCTTGGAATGAGGACTAGCAAACTAAGAATGGCACTCCGGGAATTGAGCACGATTCGAGAATGAACCACCACCATCACATCAGCAACACCTCTGGGAATGGAGAACGGTTCAGGAATGGACCAGGGGTCGAAGCATCTCACCACCAGATCAACTCAGTTTGAAGCATCTCAAAACAACAGGTAAGTTTGGCGACAGCTGGCGAGCCAAGTAAGTAAAAATGCATGCATAACTTTAATATGATTGTCACTGTTACACACTACACAAGCCCATCAAAGTGGGGGCGACTGTAGGCACTGTATTTTTGCATGAAGCCTGATGACGAGCCTCGTATGGAGGCACTACCCGATAAGTTACAGAAGTCGCGGGAAACGGACGTCGGAAGGGAAAATTCAAAAATAAATACCTTACCAAATTTAATTCATTTGTTTAGCCTAGGGTTCGCTCGATTGATCTCTGTTTTAAATGCTAGCCTCAGCCCAAAACCTCCGCAACCCACAAAAGGCCACACGCTCAAGCCTATATTTACAAACCACACGCCCAAGCCCACACACCTAAGCCACACGCCCAAGCCCACAAAACCCAATACAAAATATTCAAATCACATTTAACACATGCCAAAATCCAATTAAATCACCTTCCAAATTAAAAATATTCCCCCACCAAGAATACACAATATTTTTTCCTTAAATAAATTAATTAAATGCATCCCTTTTATGGCTTGATTTGTTTCCTTGTTTTGAAATCCCATGCATATGAGAAACCCGAGCACACTATTATAAAAGACACCAAAATCCAAACCCTATTCTGTTTTTCGGCTCTCACTCACGGCAACCAAACAAATAAACCCTAGCAGTACTCGTCTCTTCCTCCACGTTTAGCACGTCACAAGCCACGACAAACCTTCAACCCTCACGAGCACACAGCCTATAAGACACAGACTCACTCGGTAGCCACCAAAAATAGAAAAGGACACACAGTCTATCATCTCTCTCCCTCTCAGCATGAAACACAAATCCTAAAAGACTCATGTAGCCTCCATCTCCCATTCAACAACCCTCTAATCTCTCGACAATAGAACTAAACCCTAACCCTCACCTTTCTCAACTCCCGGCAACCACCATCACAAATACACTCCCTCACGTACCAAACACAATCAAACCAAACACAAACCCTAATCTCGGCACCCACTGAACGTGTATAATTGGACTCTTCTGGGTATAACCTTTAGCAACCAGACGATCTTTGAGTCGATCAATTTGCCCATCAGGACCAACTTTCACCGCATAAACCCATCGGCAACCAACTGTAGATTTTCCAGGGGGTAACGAAACCAAATCCCATGTGCCACTTTAGTGTAAAGCAACCATTTCATCCATCATTGCTTGTTTCCATCCTAGATCAGACAAGGTCTCATGGACATTTCTAGGAAGAGGAACAGAAGACAAGGTAGAGAAAAAAGCAAAATATGGAGCAGATAAATGATGATAACTCAGAAATATATAAATAGGATGCGGATTACGAGTGGAACGAATACCTTTACGGGTGGCAATTAGGCTAGGAGGGCCAGAAAGGTCCACGGTATGGACATGAGCTGGAGCAGGTTGTGAGTCAATGGCTGCAGTGTCAATGCCGGCCGAAGATAAAGAACGACGATGACGGTGGTATATCTGAAGAGGACGAGGTGGTGACATAGTCTCAAGTGTAGGATGGAAGAATGGAACAGGCAGTATCGCAGAAGGGGTGAGAAGAGTCAAGGTATGAGGAGAGAAGTAAGGTGATGACTTGAATAATGTTACGTCAGCAGAGATGAAGTAACAGTTATTATCTGGAGAATAACATCGGTACCTTTTTTGAAGTCAGGAATATCCTAAGAAGATGCATTTAGTAGACTTAGCATAAAGTTTATCTTGTCCTGGGGTTAGATTATGGACAAAACACACACAACCGAATATGCAAAGTGGAACGAATAGAGAGGTTGGTTGGGAAATAAGATTGGGGAATTTGGTCATGTAAAATAGAAGAAGGCATGCGATTAATGAGATAGCAAGCAGTAAGAATTACATCCCCCCAGAAACGAAAGGGTATATGGTTATGGATTAATAAGGTACGAGCAGTCTCAATGAGATGTCGGTTTTTACGTTCAGCTAGACCATTTTGTTGGGGTGTATAGACACAAGATCACTCATGTAGAATACCCATAGAGGATATAAAGATGGTAAAAGGAGCAGAAAAATACTCCCGAGCATTATCACTACGAAATACACGAATGTGAATATCAAATTGAGTTATGATTTCAACACAAATTTTTTGAAAAATATGAAATAACTCAGAACGATCTTTCATTAAAAATAGCCAAGTATTTCGAGAGTAATCACCAATAAATGTCACAAAATATCGAAATCCCATAACAGAGTTGACACGACACGGACCCTAAACATCGGAATGAATTAACTCAAAAGGGGACACAACCCGATTATTGACTCGCTTGGGAAACCATACACGAGTATGTTTCCCAAGTTGACACGACTCACATGGAAGTGAAGATAATGAAGAAAGTTGCAGAACCAACTTCTGGAGCTTAGAGACTGAGGTGACCCAAACGGTTGTGGAGAACATCGGCAGAATCGGTGAAGGTGCAAGCGACCACAGGCAATGACTGCGTAAGATAATAAAGGCCTTGTGACTCACGTCCTGTACCAATCATACGTCCGTACCCTAGTCCCTTCACAATAATAGAATGATTAAGAAAGGTGACAGAACAATTCAGATCATGGGTGAGTTTACTAACAGAAATAAGATTGAAAGGACAATCCGGTACATAAAACACAGATTTCAGAGGCAATGAAGGAACATGAGAGGCATGTCCAATGCCTTTAGCGACAGTTTTAGAACCATTAGCAAGAGTAACCATAGAAAAAGAATGAGAACTAGTTAAAGAAGATAAAAGTTTTGGATTACCAGAAATGTGATCAGAGGCGCCAAAGTCCAGGAACCATGGGCCCAATGGTGAGGACTGGGGGATGCAGGCATCAAAATTACCAGTATGAGCAACATAAGCAGATGACGAGGACTGAGAGGCCTGATATTGGAGGAAAGCTGCATATTCGGCTTCAGACAGAGTAACATTCTGAGAGGGCTAGTCGGAGTAGTCTGAGGACGGGGAAAGATCAACCTAAGCAACCTTAGCTGTAGGAGGATGTGGTTTGCCATGGAGCTGATAGCAACGCTCCCGAGTATGGCCAACCTTGTGATAGTAGGTACACTTCGGATGCTCGCCCCGATGATGAGGATTACCTCGACCGCCCCTGGAATGGCCGTGAGCGGCTGAAATGGAAGACTCGGTTGGATGAGAGTCAACAATAACTGAAGAAGAGACATGGAGAAGGCGAGAGAATACATTCTCCAGAGAGGGAATTGTAGCACTAGCTAATATTTGGTCGCGGACTGGTTGAAGCTCGGACCGTATCCCAAGAAGAGTTAAGACCATAAAGAAGTGGTCATGTTGGCGCTCCTGATCAGATAAATTCGGAGTAATTGGGAGGAGAGAATTGAACTCATCTCTAAGGGATTCTACCCTGCCAATGTATTCAGATATATACATATCCCGCTGATGCAAACTGAACATGTTAGAGACCACATAATAGAAACGTTGAATATCATCAGTGTATAAAGAGTGAGTTTTGCCCCATAATTTGGAGCAGGTCTTATAAAGCCTAAAAATAACCAGAAATTTTGGATCAATAGCCTGCCAAAGTAAATTACATAACTGGGCATCTATTTTCTTCCAAAGTGGTCGTTCTTGAGGAAGAATATCCTCAGCATTGGAAGTCAAATGGTGTTCACATCCGTGTCCCATAAACCAGAGTTCAACAGAGGCAGCCCAATACACATAATTCAGAGGGCCAAGTAATTTTTCAGATGTAAGAACACAATTACTAGAGATAACTGGAATGTGACCACCTAACTTACCCAAAGCGGATGGGCGGAGAGGAGGATTACTGCTCGGGTCGGCCATGGCAGTGAAAACAGAGTGGAGTCGGTTGCGCAGAGAGAGAGGCTACGGTGCGTGCGAGCACGTGCGACTGAGGCAATGAGGGCGGCTTAGAAGACGGGAAGATCAGCGCCGTCTGAGTTCAGGGATGTCACCGGAACAGTGATGCCGGACAATGAACAATGGCGCGTGAACTGTGAATAGTGGTGCGTGAACAGTGATGTCGGAAAAGTGACTCCGGAAAAAAATGAAAAGAAACCCTAGGATCAACCTACTAATACCATGAAGAAATGAAGGAAACCCTCTTTTTATTTTCTTGTTTTTAAACTATACAAGAATAGGTTTTATATAGCCTCCAGTCTTCTCTATAAAAGGAAAATAAATCTACCCATAATTACATATAATCAATTACCATATCCCTAGCAATCTTAAAGATACTTTCCTAATCTAACAGTAACAACATGGTCTGAGAAATCCTTAGGCTTGATTGAGGAAGATAAACCATAGAAAAGAGGAAAAGAATCAAACAAATGAGTATTAAACCCATCTATCCTCCCAAAACGAATCACCTTACCATTATCCACGACCGAGTTACTGTGATTGATGGAGGTTTGATACTTATAAAATGAATGATTTTTAGGATTTGTGTTTCATGGCGAGAGAGAGTTTATTCACAGTTGCTTAATGGGCAAACTTGAATATTCACCAAAAATCCATTGGGTTGTTTAATGTTAATGGATTTTTAGATTTTCTTTTTGTATTTCTTGAAGATGCCAAAAGGAAATGGGTTTATTTCAAAACCAGTAAGAGATATTTTTTTAACTGCAAGAAAAGCTGATGATTTAATTGATCAACTCTTAGCTTATGAACCAAAAAACCCTATTCTTTCCAAATTGAACTGGTCCGGTAACGATAGTGGCAAAAAGCGCAGAGTAAACTTGAATCTTAATTTGTAATCTTAGTCGTAGATGCAATTTTCAATTCCACACTAACCAAGTGATATCTTCTAAACTCTACTTCTTTTTCCTTTAAACATTGGGGACAATGTCTCATTTTGGATAGAGAGAGGGGATAGTTTACTAAATAATTTTCATGTTTCCTTGATGTTTTTTTTTAAATTTTTTTTTTTTACTTTGTTGTTATTTTGTGTGTAAAAATATATACACACAAACTAACAACAAATTGTGACTAACCAAGTGGAATTGTTGTTCAGAGTTGGCTATGTAAGGAGTTTTCTCTCCTGAGACGCATCTAAAAATAATTCGTTACAAGTTATTTTTGTTCATTTCTTTTTGAATTATTTAAATTTGTGAATTCTCAATAACATTGATTAAATTTGATCTTCATATGCTCATCTGACATATATTATCAAAAACATGGTAACATATGATCATGGGTGGTAAGTGAAAATTCTGTAATATTCAGTTATCTAGTTTGTTGGAGGTAACACCTTAAGTCAATAAAATTTATGTTAAAAAAAACTAATCAGCTTTTATTTAGTAACCAGACATCTTGCCTCAAAAAGCAGTGATTGTTTCTGTAAAATGATAGAGCTTGATTTAGTTTAATAAAAAATGATGATAAAGCTTTAACTTAGTAACCTAACATCTTGCCTCGGTAAGCAGTGATTGTTCGCGTAAAATAGTAATGCTAAATAAGTTCGTTTGTGTAGCCGTTTTAACTCAAGTAATTAAGTCTGTAAGGGTATTTTAACACTTAGTGCCCTAAGGCCAACTGGTCTGGGAGTCACTGGCCCAAAGCTTTTTACAAGGGTTAAAAAGAAAGCTTAAAGAAATCAGACACCTTTTTTTATATATATCTGATATCCGATTAATTAAGTCTGTATGGGTGTCTTAACACCTAGTGCCCTAAAACCAACTGGTTTGGGAGTCACTGGCCAAAGCTCGATAAAAGGATTGAAGATGTATTTGTAAATAAACTTGGTTAACCAAGTCTCATATATTATGCATACCCTTCTTACCCCCGATGGCTTCATGTATCGTGAAGTCGCTTTCACTCAAGGCGGCGGATCGTTATGTGATGATAACCATCACTCGTTGGCATGTACCATAGGGTATAAAAAAGGCGTGCTCACTTGGTCGCTCGAACCCTTGAGTGGGGAGACCTAGTTGTGTGCAACCCTTCGCCGATGAGAACCTTATCCATACCCTTGTAAGCCCACATACGAACCATAGTTACGTGTCTTATAGAAGCTACCCATTTGCTTGTGTTTGGGCCCATTATCATTTGGATCCATTTGGGCTTCTCGTCATAAGATACGAACTTGTTGGGCCACTTAAACTGGGATGAGTTTCTATCTTATGATGATTGGGCCAAAATTTTTCAAAATGACGATGGGCCTGTAGGGGTTTTTAGGGGCTAAATCCGGTAACGCAGCGGAAGCAGTGGAAAATTGTATTTTCCGATTTCAAAAATTTTTTCTCGGATTAATTAAATAAACATATTTATTTAATTATCCAATAATCAAATTATGAAATAAAATTCAAATAAATCATATTTAAGTGAATTTACCAAATTGCCCTTATATTGGTATTTTGTCCATTTTAGTTTGAAATTGATCTAATCAATTTTGAATGATTCTAAATCATTTCTAAGATGAACTTAGCATGTTCAAAACATCAAAACACCAAAAGCACCAAAAATCCCCAAAAGTCTATCCTTGGCCGAATGCCTCCCATTAGGCTCCAATTTGTGCACTTTGTCATTTCATGCATCAAAACACATCAAGATGTAATCCAATGAACATGAAACTTTATATGCATCATATACACATCCAAATACACAACATATATGAAAATCCCCAAATTTGGAATTGTTCATGAACCCTAATTTTTCAATTTCCTCAAATTGGACAAATTAGACAAAATTGGTTAAATCCAACACTTCAATCATCTTTCTTCCATCCAATAAAAGTATCAACACAATGAAACAACTCAAGATCAAATCTAGGTCATCTAAGAGTGGGTCAACAACTCTAGATTAGCAACAAGGTTTCCAAAACCATAAAAGAACACTTATTACTACAATAGCCATAAGCTTCCTTCATCATACATGCTTTACACTTTCACCAAAACTTCCATCATCAAAAACACAAGGAATAAAGAAAGAAATAACCTAAGAACATCATATGTTAAAGCCTAGATCCTAAGGAACATTTTCCTTTCTGATAGTAAGTTGAAGAAACTTACTAAAATCCAAGCTTTCTTTGATTTCTTCTTTCTTTATCACAAGCTTCCTTTGTTTCCATTAATGGAGTTTTCTTTAAAGTGTATTAGGTTAGATACCAAATGAAATGAAAAATAATATATACTTATTTATTTTTGTGCTTGGCCGAATTTGGCCTTAAAATAAACAAGACTATTAATTTCATCTTCATTTGATTTTCATTTGATCAACTTGACATAAATATGTAAAAACAACTTTAAATATATTTAATTAAGTCAACAAATGCAACTAAGAAAAATATATCTCTTATATTTTAAGTGTATGGCCGAAATTATGAAGAAATAAAGGAAAAAGATATTTTTATTTTTCAAACAATTTGAACAAATATCTTAAGAAATCAAAATCAATTTGACAACCTTTTCCTTTAATGTAAAGTCAAACATTTACATTTATAATCATTTCCTAACTTTATCATTTGGTGATATATTTATATTTTAATTATATTAATCATTTAACAATTAAATAATTAAATAATTAATTAAATACAAATATATCAAATATATGTATTATATTTACTTTAAATATCTCAAATACATATATTGATGATATATGTCAAATAACTTTATTTGACTATTTTTAATGTGTATTTAATAATATCATATATGAAATACAAATACACATTAATTAGGAAATGACGGTTCGGCTCGTTTGCATGTATTTTTCGTTTAACCATTAAACGATTTATAAATAATCATCATTATTCATAAATGTTGCTCTAGTGCTCTACGAGTATGTTTCATTATTGAGACTCTCTAGATTCAGGTATATCCGTCATGAAATCCAATTTCATGTGCATAATCTATCCACCCGTAGATTATGACCATCACGGATAATCTCGCTGAATCATACAGGTCGAGGTCATTGCATACGTATAATCCCTCCGTCACAGGTATCCAGATAATCCCAGAGATATAGATGTAAACGTCAAATCTCTATAGGTATTATCTCGTCGACGTATCTATTAGCAATCTCTAAATAACACTCGGAACTTACTTCCGATGTATACTGTGGCCACAGATTTAACAGACTGCTAAATATATATGGACTACCTATGCTCTGTACATAGAACTGAAGGATCATATCTTGACACACACAGGATATCCTGAGGATCGATCCACACCCAACGAACAGGCGGAGGTCTGATCTAAGTAGATCGGTGACGTGACTGCCATCTAGGTGTGGAGGATGTCTCATACATCCACAGTGGTGTCTCAAGTCGAAGGACCACTATGCTACTCAACCCGAGAAGATTCTTATTGACGTTGGTGTACCATCCATTAAGAATCTTCGGTGAGCCGTTCAGTGTTTATCCACTATAAACACCTACACGTCTATACGAGTCTCCATAGACTCATGGTTCATTGGGATAAACCATCGGACCAAGTCTCGATATACGACATGTACTGGTCTCAACGGATTTGACTAACCGACCCGTGTTAGCAAATCTTGACCAGGAACTATGTTTGATAATATTCATATAGTAGTGACACTTCCCAATGTCAATTACAAACTAACTTTGTAACTGTGTACTGCATTATATATTATCGGGCATTTGTCTAATATATACATATCACTAAAACACATTTAGTTTCAATCTAATCGTAATCAGATCGAATACGTATATAAGAACAAGAGGTGCAACCATAAATAAGTAATATTATGGAATAAGGGGATGTTCGTATTCATGAATCAGACATAAATACAGTCCGGATTGGCGCTCTGAGCACCAACCCCAACAGGGCCACCTTGTGTTTGAGCCCCCTATCATTTTAAGTTATTTAGCCACCTTATCGCAAAAGTGTAAACTTGTTGGACCTTTTCAAATGGGACAAGTTCACACCTCGCGCTAATCTGATTGAACGCTTTAAAATGATAACGGGCCAACTTGTATGAAAACCTTGATGGGTTTAGAAGGTCCAAACATGATCCGAATATGCCAGATGCATGAGTCCGATATCTGTACTGGCTTTCCTCCAGGAATGGTACACCTTATTATGGCATATTTGTATACTTTTGGATATCTCCAAGTCCGTCTCCGCCACAACCGTGATTACCAAAGGCCCAATTCGTCATTTCTAGACAATGGTACGTCCCATAATAGGCTTAGTCAATCTTGTAAATGGGTGACTTTCGGACTCGCTTTTCACGGCCGTCGGAAGGGCTATCACTCCGTAACTCTTCCGGTTCACCGGATTAACATCTTAGCTCGCTGTTTTACTATTTTGGTTGCTGTTTTCACTCTGTTTTACTGCTGTTTCCTCACGGTTTTCTGGTCACTATTTTTGGTGTATTAGGGGCTGTTTTGGACTGTTTCGGGGACTATTTCGGGACAGTTCTGGGTGCAGTTTTGGGACAGTTTCAAAACAGTTTTTGGGGTGTTTATTCGGTCAGTTTGTGCGATAATGTTAAGGCAGATTTTGGGACTGTTTTGGTGGTTAAAGGAGCTGATTTGGGGGCTGATCTTCACTGTAGTTTGAAGGGATTTGTAGGGGGTTATATGAGTGTGAACTGGGCTGTTGTGGGGTTGGAGGCTCTGCCTGAATGATCAATGTGTTTACCGTGAGGGGTTTGGTGAAGGCAGGCTAGGCATGAAGGGCTGCTGGTCAGTGGGGGTAAATGGCTGCTGGTGTGAATGGGTTTAGGTGCGTGAAGGTGTGAGTTTGTGGCTTGGTCAGAGGGCGTTAAGTGTATTCTTTTTGTGGGTGCACGTGATGGCTGCAGTTTAGGTACAAGTCAGGGGGAGTGGCGTGAATGGTTAGTCTGCATCAGGGTTTATTATCATGCAGGGGCAATGGCGCGTTGGTGCTGCTAGGTGGCTTGTTGATCAAGGGTTTATTGTTTATTGTTGAATTGAGAGAGATAGGGACGTGAGAGATATGAGTATTAGGGTTTATTTTGTTTGGCTGTGAGAGGGGAGCGATTGGAGAGTGGGTTGGCTTTGGTTTTGGGTTGTTTATATAGACAAGGGCTAGGGCTACCCCTTGTCTCACAATGAAATTGATAGGATTTGGTGTCAAACAATGAAAGGATTTTATTGATTGGGGGGACAAATTTTGGTGAATTAGGAAGGTTGAATATTTGATTGGTGTTAATTAGGCATTTAATTTGTTAGATTAGGAAGTCAATATTTTTAATTGGTTATGATTGATTTTAATTAGGCATAATATTTCTTTAATTTAGTATATAATATTTTAAGTTAGGAAGTTACAATATTTTAATTTGGTATAATTATATTTTATGTCCTATTTAATTTGGTAAATGGCTTAATTAATATTTTATTTAGTTAATATTTAATTTAATTAATATTTAATTTAATTTGGGTGTATTTTAGAGGCCATGGGCGTGTGGGCCTAGATGGTGGGCGTGGGCTTGTTGATGGTGGGTGTGGGCTTGGTGATGGTGGGTTAGGTGTTGTGTTGGCTAAATGAGTGGGTTTGGACCAAGATTAAAAGGTTTGCGGGTTTTTTGGGCCGAGCATAATTTTTAAAAAGGAGGTCCAACAAGCGAACCCGAAGCTAAACACGTGAACTAAATCCAACAAAACGTCAATTCTTGACTCTTCCCTTCCAACGTCCGTTTCTCGCGGCTTCCGCGACTTAAAAGATAGTGCCTCCAAATGAGACTCATTGTCGGGTTTCACATGCAAAAATGCAATGCCTACCGCAGCCCATCTATGTGGCCCATGCTATCCATCCACACGCCCAAAAGCCCATTGCAATCCACACGCCCAAATCCCCTCATCAACATTTTCCAATTTAATGAGATTTTGGGATCCCATCCTTACCAATTTAACAAGATTTGAGATCTCCTCATCACCAAATTTATGAGATTGTATTTCCAAAATAATTTGATGAATATATTACCCAAATCAACATGATTTGTTTCCCTATTTGGGGATCCCTTCAAATCATTATAAAAAAGGGACCAAATCATCATCAAAGGGAGGACGGCAACTTAAAACCCTAAGGAACTCTATTTTTCTTCTTGGGCGGCAACACTAGTAGGCTCTCTTCTTCTTCTTCAAGCAATCACCGAAACAGATAAAAAAACAGAGGAACAATCACCAGAAAAATCACCGAGAATCAACAAGTAAACCGAGATAAAAAAAAAACCAGAAAAATCACCCAAAAACAACCGAAACAGCAGCCAAAAAACAACCAAAAAACCGAGATAAAAAACACCAGCCAAACCATCGAATAAACAACACTGAATCATCGAAGAAACAACACCAAATCACCAAAAAAAACACCAAAGAACCACCGAAAAACAACCAGAAATAGTAAACCAGAACCACTGGAGAGACAAAAAAAACAGCAAACAAGAAACCAAAACAGCAAACCACCGAAATAGCAACCTGAAATAGCAAACTAGAACCACCAAAACAGAAACAAAAAACCCGTGAACCATAAATAGTGAAAGCCGTGAACTAGAAACAGTGAAAACTGTGAACCAGAAATAATGAAAACCATGAACCAGTAAATCACCGAAACAGCAAGCCAGAAACAACGAACCAAAAGGCAGAAAATAGCGTGAACCAAACCTTGAAATTAAGCTTCAATCCTTCCGGCGACAGCCTAACGTACTTTCGAGAAAGCAACTTAAAAGGTAATACCTGAAGGCACCATTTCCATATTTATTTTTATAGTTCTGGACGCTGCATGTCTGGCTGGACGTGAAATATATCCAGCGGGGTATGCGAAGTCCTACATCAAAGACGGCCAAATTTCTGGTCACATTTTTTCTTTCTTTGACATTTTGTTATTTATCCATTTTTTTCTATTTATTCACTTTTATTGTTGTTTTATTGTTTTGCCTTCATTTTGTTTATTTTTGTTCATGTTGATGATTATACGTATATGCATAGTTATATGTTTTCATGTCTATTTTTTATGTCCGTTTACATTGCATTGATGATTATGTATGTTATTATCCCTTGTGGTATATCGGATGGAAACCCAAACGTAAATTCCGTAGTCGAATCCGAATGGACGGTAGTGCGGTTTATATTTGGGATACAACTCCACGTGCCACTCGGGAAATACTCATATATGCGGGATTAACCCCCTTTTTTGTTTACTATTTATTTATTGACGATTTTCCTGCTTTTGATTATTTATTATAATTTTCGTTATCGCATCTCGCATTTCTTAATTTAATGTGTCTTTAGAACTACGTTATTGTGATTAATATTTTGGTTTGGTATGTTATTACATTTTTATTCGCTTTTATGCATGAATTACATTAAGACTTGGCTATACCATTGTGTGAACCCGTCCATTATACTGGTATAAGTAATGGACCATTCCGAACCCAACGTTTTGAGGTCTTCCATTGCCAGGGGTGAGTGGGGCCTTAAATTTTTCACAGTTCACACTGGGTGGCGACTCCTTTATTCTTCGGTTTAGTCCCTCGTGGGCTAATCTGTACTCTCTACGGTGTAGTGGTCGCCGAACATTATAGGCATAACGGTAAATCCCGCTTCGCTTCTACAGTGGGTATTCATTGGAGCGAATACTATATGACTCACATGTGATTCCTAATAGTTGGAATTACACACCACCGTCGATAGGAATCTCCTCGAGTCGAGTAGCATATGTAATCCTTTGACAATATGATAACATTGATTTTGTGTGTGATCCTCCACACTTTGATACCATATATGTCAGAGACCTTTCATGGTCCGATCGCTAGATGTTTGTTGGGTGTGGATTGATGCACTCGTTAATCAAGTGTGTATCAAGATATGATCCGCTGGTCCGTATATGTACCATAAGGGTTTAAGATATCTTTGTTTTCATTAGTGAGTTATCATTAGTGAGATATATTTTGATGAATTATGTATTTGATACATAATAACATAGCTTGATGTTGAAATTAGGTTAATTAATTATGTACGGATGCTTTGGAAGCATAAACACAATATGGTTGTGATTGGGTCAAAATGTTCATGTTGGACATGGAATATTAAATTAGAGTTTGGAACTCTAGATTATAGATTGGATTTATGACTACCATTCTAGAATCATTTGACTACTTTTGAGTGACCTATAATTGTTCATGAGTCACTTCATTGTGGGATTCTAATTTGGTTTATGTTTTGATTCAAAGAAATACATATATGTTTTAGAATACATGTATGTTTATTATACAACATGTGTTGATGTTGGTTTTGATGTTAAAATTGGATTTTTAGGTGTATTGAAGTGTTTGGAGAAAATTGGAAGTATTTTGGATTGGATTCAAGATAAATTTTCTTACTGCCAATATTTTACACAAAGCAGCATCGCGGCATTGATCTCTAGCTTCGCGACACTGAGCTCTCAGACTTTCGGGCATTGCGATTCTCACCCTTGCCCTTTGCGACGCCGAGCATTCGTAGATTGGGCATGCGACTCCCAAGCCTGCGCGTCGCGACACGTCGAAAGTTGTTGCCCATAAGCGTCGAAACTTTATTTTCTCAGTTCTAGTGTTTTCAAACTTCTATTTGGTCTCCGTTTTTTTCCTACGGACTCTTAACAAAATATAGTATTCTATAAAATAATTTAAAAATACACTTATCCTTAATATCCATGGGTTAGACCCACTTCCGATGCATGAGGCACCGATCCGATCCTAGGGGTCCCACATCCGCCCCAATACTTAGCACTATAGGTTTCCTTTGCTTGCTCTTCAGATGTTTAGAGTTTTGATTCTGTACTGCCATGAATTTCTTGGGGACGATCTCAATCTCATGTGGATTTGTTTGACTTGTTCCAAGCAGGTTCTGATCACTTGACTCCGACCAAAAAGTTATTGATGGGTAAAAAATCTGTTAATTTTTTTTATTGAACTTTTCAGATATTGGTACTCCACCTCTTGTGTGTGGTTTATTGGAATTTCTATGACAGAAATATAATAATACCATCTAATGTTTGATTATGTAGATGATAGCTCAATTTAATATTTAATTTGATTAAATGAATGAAGTGATTTCAAATAAATTTTTAAGATCCTACGATTCGATTTGGTAATTTTAAATTTTAAATATAAAATATTTGTTTAATTTTAAATTTAATTGGCCCAACTTTACCTATGTTGGAGGGGTGTGTTATAATTCATGCATAACTCAAGCAACAAATAAATAATAAACATGCAATCAATGGAAATAAAGAAAAACCTGAAAAAATATATTTGTAGAAGATGGTGATTCTTAAACCAACTCGAGACTGTCCTTAAGAACTTATTAGCCCCATCTCGGTGCTCTACGGATTTTGTGGCTAACATCTTCCCTGGATAACTTGGATTCCTCTTGTTCAAGGGGCACTCCTTAACAAGATATTGAACTAGGACAATGGTGGGAACTCTCTCTGACTTTAAAACAAATGAATGAGATTTTTGTACTGGATTTCAGATTCACTTTTCTATATCTAGAATGAACATGGAGCCTTCTTTATAAAGGCATAGAAAGGTGCCTTAAAGGCACCCTTTGGGTTGGGGTACAACCCTCCAAAGAGCCATACCCCTCCCATCCAAAAGCCATGTCCATCCTATTAATATTAGAAGAATTTTCAACAATCCCCCACAATTCTTCAAATATTCATGCAGACACTTGAGAGAGTTACCGTGAAATAAAGCTGCATCGAAATAGGTAGCTTTCGCCTTGAACCTTTCCTAGTGAATGACAATCGGATTTACTTGGCAAACTAGTGACCCATAGTCTTGAATTGTTCTGCCGTTGGTGTAAACCAAGACAATCACCAACACACAGCTTTACTTCGACCATTTCCCGTTCTACTGTTGTGTTCATTTCGGCCCTAAACAGCGGTCTTGGATTTATCAAGCACTTTAGGGAAATCAGCCTGTTAAATCCCATGTAAGTGGCCTCACTTCTTACTTGAAATAGGTGATCTACTATGAAGAGATAACTTGTCTTTACCTCCATTATGACTCATCTCCTAATATAGTGATCATTAAAAGCCTCAGCTTATCCTAACCTTGACAGACAGCACTCGGCGTCATTATCGGAATGGGAAAGAGTACAAAACTCTTCAATGCTTGTTTTGAGTTGCACAATGTTTCAATTGTCCCTTTTGAACCTAGATCTTGGGATCTCCAGTCAGCTAGGTTGGGTTTCCATAGTGACAATTCTTAGTTTATAGGCTTCAAGCCCATTCCCCTCGATGACTTCTCAACTTGCTCTCTAGGTAAACCTTTAGTAAGTGGATCCTCTAGGTTTTACTTTGACTTGACATAATCGATCGATATTATGCCACTTGAGAGCAGTTGACGTATGGTATTATATCTCCGACGTATGTGTCGAGACTTACCATTATACATTGTATTTTTGGCTCTCCCAATAGCTGATTGGCTATCACAATGTATGCTTATCGCTGGCACCGGTTTGGGCCAACTAGGAATATCCTCCAGGAAATTTCAAAGCCATTCCACTTCTTCCACTGTTTTATCTAATGTTATGAATTCTGATTCCATAGTAGACTGGACAATGCATGTTTGCCTCGAGGATTTCCATGACACGACTGCATTACCATGTGTGAAAACAAATCCACTTGTAGATTTGGAATCCACTGTATCAGATATCCAGTTAGAATCATTGTATCCCTCTAGAACAGCAGGATATCTCTCATAATGTAACCCATATTTTGAAGTTTTTCTCAGTACCTCAAAACTCTTACTATGGCTTTCCAGTGGTTATGTCCTGGATTGCTCGTATATCTGCTAAGCATGTTCACAGCTTGAGCGATTTCAGGTCGTGTGCAATTCGTGAGATACATCAGACTTCCGATGATTCTCGAATACTCTAATTGCGATACGCTAGAACCAGCATTCTTTGATAGATGAATAGTTAGGTCAGCTACTCCCAAATCTTTCATATCAAATTTGTTGGATATCACTTTCTTGGTAAACTGAATCAGTTCATGATTACTACCAATTATCAGCATATCGTCTACGTAGAGACACACAATGATAGTTTTTGAGTTGATTTGGTGTACACATACTTATCACATTCATTGGTTTCAAACCCACTTGACAACATCTCTTTGTCAAATTTCTCATGTCATTGCTTAGGTGCTTGTTTTTAATCCGTACAAGGATTTTACAAGTTTACAAACCTTCTGTTCTTGTCCAAGAACATTAAACTCTTCTGGTTGTTCCATGTAAATCTCTTCATCCAATTCACCATTCAAGAATGTCGTCTTTACATCCATTTGATGTATTTCAAGACCAAATATAGCTACTATGGCTATGAGCATTGTTATTGATGTGATACGAGTCACTGGTGAATAAGTATCAAAGTAATCAAGACCTTCTTGTTGTCTATAACATTTTATGACAAGCCTTGCCTTGTATTTAACTATTGATCCATCTGGTTTCATCTTCCGTTTGAATATCCATTTGTAGCCCAGTGGCTTACAACCTGGAGGAAGATCAACCAACTCCCAAGTATGGTTCTGTAGGATTGAATCAATCTCACTGTTGATAGCCTCTTTCCACAAAGATGCCTCTGTAGATGACATTGCTTCCTTATAGCTTTGAGGCTCATTTTCTAACAAGTATGTCAGAAAATTGGGTCCAAATGACCTAGATGTTCTAACTCTCTTGCTAAATCTAGGTTCATTTGTCTCAATATTTCCATGTTGATCGGACTCTCGGTCAACCTGATCACTGTCCTTGACAGTATCAATAGTTCTTTTGAGAGACTATATTCTTTGTCTTTCCTTACAAGGAAATGTCTCTTCAAAGAATGTCGCATTCCTTGACTCAATTATCATATTCAGATTGATGTCAGGAATCTCAGACTTGTGTACCAAGAATCGATACGCACTACTGTTGTGAGCATATCCAATGAATATACAATCAACAGTTTTGGGTCTTATTCTAACCTTCTTAGGTTTAGGAACCATTACTTTGTCAATTGGCAAGACACCCCCAAATTTTCAGATATTTGTAGGAAGATACATAACCTTTCCACAACTCATATGATGTCTTGTCCAATTTCCTGTGAGGAAGCTTGTTCAGAACGTAGTTCGCGGAAAGCAGGGCTTCCCCCCACAAATTCTTGGGTAAACTAGAACTTGTCAACATGGCATTCATCATTTCCTTCAACGTTCGGTTTTTGCGCTCAGCAATACCATTTTTTTGAGAAGAATAAGGAGTAGTGGTTTCGTGAATAATTCCGTGCACGAAACAAATATTCACCACCTCTATCACTATTGATTCTCTTAATTTTCTTGCCAATTTGATTTTCAACTTCGTTCTTGTAGTGTACAAAGCTCTCAATAGCTTCATATTTGCTCCCCAGCAAATACACATAACAGAATCTTATGCTATCATCGATAAAAGTGACAATATTTTTTACCACCTATTGTTTGCACAATATTCATATCACACACATCAGTGTGCACAAGTTCCAAGGGTTCAGAACTTCGTTATATGATGTTCTATGCATTTTTTCTTCAACACATGCCTCACACTTATGTTGGCTATCAATGCAATTTTAGGTATAAGGTCCATGTTAATTAATGTATACATCGTATTATAATTAACATTTCCTAACCTCTCATGCCATACATTTTGTGACTCAATAATATAAGAGGAAGTTGTAGCTTTATTATTAGCACTGTGTTGATTGTCAGTCGTTACATGAATTTGAAAAGGCCCTCAGTGAGGTATCATTTTCCTACATAGACATCATTTTTTGTCAATACAAACTTATCAGAAACAAATACAAGCTTAAAGTCATTCTTGCTAAGGAGAGAACCCGAGACCAAGTTCTTCTAAAAATATGGAACATGCAAAATATTCTTCAATGTAAGCTTCATTCCGGATGTCATCTTCAGAACCATTGTGCCTTGTCCAACCACTCTGGAGGTATACGAGTTTCCCATAATCAGATGATCACCTCCACGATCTTCAAATATGAGGAAAGCATCTTACTATCAGCATAAATATGACGAGTAGCCCCAGTGTCTACCCACCATTCTCTCAGATTCCCAACTAAATTAGCGTCAGCTACCACTGCTGAAAGGTTCATCTCTGAGATCTCATCAGTTAACTGCTCATCTTCAGCGACATGGGCCTCATTTCCCTTTTTCTTGCCCTTGTCCTAAGACTTCTTGTTTCTGCAGTCCTTTGCCATATGACCGTTTTTTCCACAATTGTAGCACTTCCCCTTGAACTTCTTGTTTGTTGGGTTTCTATTAAGTCCCAAGATTTATTTCAAGCAAGAAACATGTGTGAATACAACAATGAAGAATGGCGGAATCATACTTACATTGATCAGATTTAGCGATGCGAGGAACAATAAGACTTTTGGCTCCTTGAGCTCTCGGCAATTGCTTCATTTTATCCTCCAAAAATTCAGCCATGGTGATCCTTCAAGACCCAAGCTTTGTGTGGTGATTCCATGCCCACGGGTGGGTTTCCCTATCACCTTCGCAAGACCCCGAATGTGTGCTAACACTTGTGAAATTTTGCAACAAAACTTCGCTATTCAACTTCTTCATTCTCGGTTTTTGGCAAGAAAGAATGAAGAAATTGCCCCTTGGGCGTGAGAGTGAGAGGAGAGAATAGAGAAAAAAAGTGTTGGATTGATTTCTAAAACTAAAAAGAAAAATGATATACCAAATGTTGATTTGGTAATAGTCATTCAAAGCTTGACTTTGGAGTGTAAATCAAGCATCCACCATCTTCACCAAAACCCATCACCAAAAAGCAACTTTAAAGTGACAAGTGATGTGACATGTGGGCCCCACTCGATTCAAAATACGAGTGGGCCCGAAAACACTCCCGGGGTCGGGTTCGCTAATTCCGAATAAAGGAATTTTCCGTTGTGACGTAATTAAATAATTATGCCTAGCAAAATCACTATTCACGTCGCTAACGAATTAATTCTAAATTAACTCGTTTGCCCGAATTAAAATCTAATTTTAATTCCGCGTCGAAATCCAATTTCGTATAATATATCGAATATATTATTTTATCGATTAATTCCAAATTAACCGTTCTCTCTCACTTTAATTAATATTTTATCCCAGATAAAATATCTCTGTAATTAATCCCATATTAATTTTCTCTCTCTACTAATTAATCCCAGATTAATAAAGTGCGAGTCATACGTCATCGGTGAATCTTCGGGAAGCGACCCATGAGATCCCCAGATATGTTGGCAGTAAATCCGGTTGTCGGACTATCCGAACACGTACGTACCTAGTACTACGTTTTTACCGATTTACAAGACATGGTTGGCTTCTAGCAAAGCACCGTGCCTACCCAATTCTCTAGAAATATTCTTACTGAAATATGTGATCTATAGCAGGCGTAGTATACGTAGTATTGCATATTTCGATCCAGTATCGGATGTCACGTGCAAGGCCTGAGGCTGGAAATGTGTCTGCCCCGTACGAAGCACATATCAGATCTCTGGTAACTAGTCTCTATAATCGGATAAACATGACCTAGTCATAATATCCCGATAGTTGCAGCATATAAGAGCACAAGTTCCGTATCCTACTTGATCATCATCTCCACTATGACTGGAGTGATACTTCCATCTCGACATCACACCCAATACATTACGATTCTCAATATACCCAGAAGAGGCGTACATAGAACCTGTTAAAGCCCTGGACGACCAAAACCAAAGTATATTGACTGTCGCAAGTATTAGCGGTGCAAGTCTCAGGTTAAGACCAAATACTCCTACCCTGATTCAGACTTCCATAGACACATAGTCATACTACCAATGGAATTCCGAGGGGTCTATCCAGAACGAAGCTGTTTCCGTACCATCGGTAAACACAACCTTCTATTACACTTGCATGAGTATCTTATACCCAAATATATGAGAACTATGATGTTATGCTCCCACAACGCGCACAAGTGTAATACTAGTCTATTCCGTATTATCGATGTCCAGTCTCGATAATACTACGACTAGGGATATTTAATGATTAAACCTTCATGGATTGATACTGTCTCATATCTTATCAATCCGAAACTAATCATATGGACCTTCTATCATTTATACATCTTGGTAATCTAATTACAAATGATAAAAGAGCAATTTCCTTTGTCACATAGTTAATTTGTACAACAACACCATGATCTGTACAAATAGTGATGCTATGGGTCATAACTGTCCAACAATCTCCCATTTGGCCTATAGCTAATCACTCAAGTGTCTTACACACCGAACTATGTAAGGTTCGCTCAAACTTCTTCTGAGAAAAGGCTTTCGTCAGCGGATTTGCATGTTATCATCTGATGCGATTTATTCGATCATCACATCGCCACGATGTATGATCCAAACGAATCAGATGAATAATTGAAGTATATATCTGGATCGTTCATGAGAGCATTAATTCTTTAGCCTGTGCTGAAGCCTAGCTCAGCTGCTAACAGAACTACTCCTAATCTGATTAGGATTATTATCAATCCAGAAGGCTTTTATTGCTGCCTCAGCTGCAGCAATAATCCGCTTTTGTTGTTTATTCGGTAACAGTATCTTGCATGGAAGATTTCCAGCTCACTGTTCTGTTATTCAAACTTTATAGTACCTATGTTACGACTTATAGTCGTTTATATCGGTTAGGAAACTTACAGCAGTGATCCCAGTCACTTCAAGTTCTCATTCTCCATAGTTTAAGAAAGCATCTTTAGTTTATCTAAGATACTCAAGGACGTTTTTAATCATCAATCTAATGACTATCACTTGGATTGGCCCGATTGTGACTCCATATGCTCAAAGTATATGAGACATCAGGTCGCGTACATTTATTTCAATGTACGAGTTCTCGGAGAGTGCGAACAACCTTTAGATCTATCCCAGTAGATCTTTATTCCTAGAATAAAGGTTGTTTCTCCCAAGAATTCTACGAAGATTTTTTCATGAAAGCCAAGCTTTCACCGATTGTGTGGATCATCATTATTTAGGACATTCATTATCAGTGCGCTCCCACTAACCTCCTTATATACATAAGAATCATTTTCGTTTTTGAATTAAATCATATACCATTATGATTACATCAAAACGATAATTCCAAGAACATTATGCTTGCTTCAATCCATCCATGGATCGAATTAACTTGCAAACCTTGTTTGCTCATTTTAGTACGACAAAATCGTCAGGATGTTGTAAACATCCTCCAAAAGGTTTCCACTTAAAGAAATCGATTTTGACATTCAGCTGTCATATTTCATAAATGAAACATGCAGCATCAGCAAGCATTATCCAAATGGATTTACCATGGCAACAGGTAAAGGTTTTGTCGTAATCGACACAATGTTGATAACAATACCTTTTCGCTACAAGCCTAGCTTAATATGTTGGTATGTTGCCATCCACGTATGTCTTCCTTGAAGACTTATATAGTACCAATAGGCACAATGCCTTCCGGTACAACAACTAGTATCCAAACTTAATTGGTATACATGGAATCCATTTCGGACTTCATGGCATTTTGCCATAATAGGGAGTCGATACCTTGTATCACTTCCTCATACGTAGTTAGTTCATATTCCTCAATAAGATTGACATCTTTATGAGGTGAGATCAGAAACCCATACCTCCCAGGTTGTTTTCTGACTCTCTCCGACTATCGCGGTTCTTGTGTATTCGAAGATTATTGGTATAGTTTCATCATTGATGAACTATTTATGTTCCATTAAGGAATCGGTGCCTGGAATAGTATTACTCCGATTTTCATCGAGTTTTACTTTCCTCCCACTTACCACTGCATATAGGTATTCCTCTTAGGAAAACCGCATGACAAGCTACATTGTTCTCTAGTGAGTTGCATAAGTACTATACTTTGGTTTCCCTAGGATAACCCACAATTAGGCACTTATCCGATTTGGGTTCTAGTTTGGTATCATCCAAACGTATGCCTAGCATACCCAAATCTTCAGGAATTAGAAAACCTAGTTTCTTTCCTGTTCATAACTAATATGAAGTCTGTCAAACAGATTTTTAGGGAACCTTATTCTAAATAAGTTTTGCACTGTTTAAAGCTTATCCCTTGAAGGAAATGGTAGCTTAGAGTGACTCTTGATTAACCTTATCATGTCCAACAAAATTCGGTTACTCTGTTCAGACACACCGTCAAACTGACGTGTTCCGGGAGGAGTCCTCATTGAAAGAATACTATACTCTTTCAAGTATTTGAGAAATTTATTGCTTAAGTATTTTCATCATGGTCCAATCATGGTGTTTAATACTTTAGCCGATCTGTTTGTCTACTTCGTGTCGAAACTCTAAAAGTTTCTGATCCGTGTTTCACAAGAAACACATAACCATAACGCGATGCCACATCCGTAAAGGTTACGAAGTGTTCATATCCACCTCTAGCCTAGCTAGATATGGGCCCACTTACGTCACTATGAACAAGGGCTAACAGATCAGTGGCATTTACACTTCTACCAAGTAAAAGGCACTTTAGGCACTTTGCCCAATAAACTAGATTCGTAGACATTATTTGAATGGAATCAAATCCGTCCTAGTATCCACTCTTCGAAAGTGTGGATATACGAGTCTTGTTAATTGTGTCCCATATAACAATGCCACTTATAAGTCTCTTCTGATGAAATCAGTTTGAGCTATTTGTTTGTCATGTTATATGTTTAAGATTTGTTTATATTCAAAATATAAATGCTGTTATTCACATCTAATGTGTTTATCTCAACATCATCTTTATACAATAAAACACTTTAGTGTTCTAGAATATAAAGGTATACCCGCAACGGGTTAAACCCTGATATAGAGATAATGTTTCTAGTCAAACTAGTTACATTTTAATAGTTTCCTAATTTAAGTACACACCCGAAGGGTAGTTCCTAAACTTAGGTATCTACGGTTAAAACAGCGACTCTCGTCCCGTTTCCAATTCGCAGATTAATCTCAACTGAAGTCAGTATCCTGCTCATAGCAGATTCTGCACACCAGTACATATTTATGTACCACATCCAATATCTAAAATCCAATTTTAATGCTAGTAGTGAACATGTTTATAACAAACATATTTGAAGCTGGAGCCTTGCACCGTCTTCACTTCCTTCATGTCTGCTTTTTCCACACGGCAGTCACGCTCCAAGTGACCCCGTTTGCCATAATTTAGGCAGACATTTGGGATATGTCCTTTGTCTTCCCAGAAGATTATAATGATTTTGTCTTTGCCATTTTTCAACACTCCAGAAGCCTTTGGCCAAGCCTTGGCCTTCTAGAATATCGAAGTAAGATGCGCCTTGCGCTTCTTGCCCTATTGCAAACTTTGGCTTTGTCTCATTGAGTATAGTCATTAACTCTCCAAGAGTTTTCTATTGCAATTTATACTTCTAAGATCTAAGGATAGATCTATGAAAATCCTTCAATTTCATTATCATACTATAAGGATCTAATCCTTAGTTCTGACTAAGAAATTAAGGAGTCTTTGTGGCAAGCATTACAGATTAAGCACTAAAGTTATCATCACATGAATATTCCAAATATCATGTTCTACTATTTGCTTAATTCCAGGCTTAGGCCTAAGATGTTACTCTATCAAATAGAATAACTTCTCAGTTTTCAGGACTATCCTGATTCATTATTCCCAATTTGAAAATTAAAGCTGTTTAAATACATTTTCATCCAGGATTATATTTAAACACTAATCTTTCATTTATCTTGATTCCAATAGTCCAACTATCGAATCAACGATTTTAGGTACTATTCTATTATAATGATTACTATAGTCCAACCATATAATCAACTATAATTTAATTGGTTAAATTCAATTATATTGATTACTATAATCCAATTATAAAATCAACTATCAATTGAAATAGTTTGAATACAGTCCAACTGTTTAATTAAAACAACATTAAATATTAGTCCAACTAATATATTAATTTATATTTGACGAAAAATTGAAATGAGCGCGTATGGCAAGTAACTAAACGAATATTGCAAATTTAATACTTGCCTCCCACTATTTTTCGGCGAGCCTCTAACCCTCTGTTGAGTACTCGGGAAATCTTGTTTCCTAGTGGGCTATGATCCCGTTAAATAACACACAATCTTGACTTTGGCCAACAAATTGTATGATAATTAACTAGGTAGATCTCTAAGATCAATTGGATCCCATCCAATTCCTAGATCCAGTAGGTGGACATCCAAGTCCGAAACATATATCTTATATATGCCAATATATCCAATATATTCCCTAACCTTTTTCCTCTGAATCAACTAGGCTTTGGCTTTGGCACAACAAACTTAGTGATCCCAGTTAAGCGGAACCCATTGACTTTGGAAAGCTTCGTAATCAATGTCGATGGATAAGAAGTGATCTTGACTTTGGCCAACAAATCACAACTTGGACAAGACACCAATATGGAACAAAGCTTTCATGATTCAAACACATCCGCGACGGACAAAGTCTTGACTTTGGCCAACAAACCAATGCCAGTCTTGGATCTTGAGTAAGAATCACTCAATGGAATGAAAAACGCTTAATATGTTTTGAGGGTTTTTCGCGTAATTGGTAACCAATTAATTATCTTTGTTAAGGTCTCATCATCATACACCCTTAAGCATGCATTCTAAACACTTAATTAGGCGCGTAAGTAAATATAATAATGATATGCGGATGGATATTTCAACATATTGTTCCTAGAACAAATCTCTCATTTTCCTCTCTCCCGCTAGCACAAGTATTACTTCTACCCGATTACATAACACTTCTAAAGAAACCTCATTTACATTGAGGGGATTAGGTGAGAAGAGAAATACAAAGAGTAAGGAGGTAATAGGCTGGACACGCAAGTCCAATTTAATAAATTCTAAATTTATTGCAACAATTTCCAAAATTGCCCTCACCCATCTAATATCCATCTGATATGCATTATTCATACATCGCATCCATGTATTCACACAAAGCATGTTATCAATCAATCTAATCCAATTAATTAATCAGAAATTAATGACCATCCAATGTTCAAACAACGATTTGATTTTGCGCGAGTCAAACTTGTTTTGCGAATAAGTACTCAAAGTACGAATTCTTGAATTAAATTAAACTACAACATTAAATCCAATTTAATTTTCATTTAATACTAACTCATTTATTTAATTCCAAATTAAATATTACACTTTTTAAAGTACCTTTACGACTTAGATTCCAAATCTAATCGTTACGGGTCTCAAAGTCTGATTAACATCCAATGTTAATTTAATTAAAGTCCAATGGGCTTTTAATTAATTTCATAAGGCATGGACTTTTGGTCAATATGGGTCCAACCCAAATACCAAAGCCCATTTAAGGAATCACCCTTATTTGCCAAGAAACCAATTTAGGCCCATTAGGCTCAATTAAAATTAAAGGTCCATTAGTCATATTTGGACTTTATGGAAATGGTTTTAGGCCCAATTGGATCCAACCAATTAGCCTAAACCAAACTTGGCCCAACCAAGCCCATTAAGCCCAATTACAACTTTAAAATCCCAATTCCAAATTAAAGCCCAATTAATTTAATTTCAAAATTCCAAATTTCATAATTAAATTAACCAAAGTGTATGCCATAATTAATAAACCAAATTAATATTTCCAAAATACCAATTTACTAAATTAATTATGCTCATTATCATCAACACATGTCCAACACATTTGAATCAAAAAATCACATCATTTTCATGCTTTATAGTCTCGGCATTTTAGGGGTTTTTATGTCCGATTCGGTTTCAATCCAATTAAATCCACAATCAACATTACCCAAATGATTTCAACTCATCCAATGATCAAAAATCAAAAAAATCACCATGACATAGGGCATTACTATGTATTCGGCCAAGCCTCACATATTGGGGAAAAATTGATCCAATCAATATTTCATGAAATTGATCATATACAACTTCAATACATCATCATTCAAGCATATTCAATCAATTAATTTTATCAAATCATGCTCAAATTGATTTTACCCTAATTTGTTTCATGCTCAAAATGGCTCTGATACCATTGTTGGGTTTCTATTAAGTCCCAAGATCTATTTCAAGCAAGAAACATATGTGAATACAACAATGAAGAATGGCGGAATCATACTTACATTGATCGGATTTGGCGATGCGAGGAACAACAAGACTTTTGGCTCCATGAGCTCTCGGCAATTGCTCCATTTTGTCCTCAAAAAATTCGGCCATGGTGATCCTTCAAGCTCCAATCTTTGTGTGGTGATTCCATGCCCACGGGTGGGTTTCCCTATCACCTTCGCAAGACCCCGAATGTGTGCTAGCACTTGTGAAATTTTGCAATAAAACTTCTCTATTCATCTTCTTCATTCTCGATTTTTGGCAAGAAAGAATGAAGAAATTGCCCCTTGGGTGTGAGAGTGAGAGGAGAGAAGAGATAAAAAAAAGTGTTGGATTGATTTCTAAAACCAAAAAGAAAAATGATATACCAAATGTTGATTTGGTAATAGTCATTCAAAGCTTGACTTTGGAGTGTAAATCAATCATCCACCAACTTCACCAAAACCCATCACCAACAAGCAACTTTAAAGTGACAAGTGATGTGACATGTGATGTGACATGTGGGCCTCACTCGATTCAAAATGCGAGTGGGTCCGCAAACACTCCCGGGCTCGGGTTCGCTAATTCCGAATTAACGAATTTTTCGTTGCGACGTAATTAAATAATTATGCCTAGCAAAATCACTATTCACGTCGCTAACGAATTAATTCTAAATTAAATCGTTTGTCCGAATTAAAATCTAATTTTAATTCCGCGTCGAAATCCAATTTCGTATAATATATCGAATATATTATTTTATCGATTAATTCCAAATTAATCGTTCTCTCTCTCTTTAATTAATATTTTATCCCAGATAAAATATCTCCGTAATTAATCCCAGATTAATTTTCTCTCTCTACTAATTAATCCCAAATTAAAAAAGTGCGAGTCATACGTCATCAGTGAATCTTCGGGAAGCGACCCATGAGATCCCCAGATATGTTGGTAGTAAATCCGGTTGTCGGACTATCCGAACACGTACGTACCTAGTACTACGTTTTTACCGATTTACAAGACATGATTGGCTTCTAGCAAAGCACCGTGCCTACCCAATTCTCCAAAAATATTCTTACTGGAATATGTGATCTATATCAGGCGTAGTATACGTAGTATTACGTATTTCGATCCAGTATCGGATGTCACGTGCAAGGCCTGAGGCTGGAAATGTGTCTGCCCCGTACGAAGCACATATCGGATCTCTGGTAACTAGTCTCTATAATCGGATAAACATGACCTAGTTATAATATCCTGATAGCTGCAGCATATAAGAGCACAAGTTCCGTATCCTACGTGATCATCATCTCCACTATGACTGGAGTGATTCTTCCATCTCGACATAACACCCAATACACTACGATTCTCAATATACCCAGAAGAGGCGTACACAGAACCTGTTAAAGCCCTGGATGACAAAAACCAAAGTATATTGATTGTCGCAAGTATTAACGGTGCAAGTCTCAGATTAAGACCAAATACACCTACCCTGATTCGGACTTCCATATCACATAGTCATACTACTAATGGAATTCCGAGAGGTCTATCCAGAGCGAAGCTGTTTCCGTACCATCGGTAAACACAACCTTCTATTACACTTGCATGAGTATCATATACCCAAATATATAAGAACTATGCCGTTATGCTCCCACAACGCGCACAAGTGTAATACTAGTCTATTCCGCATTATCGATGTCCAGTCTCGATAATACTACGACTCGGGATATTTAATGATTAAACCTTCATGGATTGATACTGTCTCATATCTTATTAATCCGGAACTAATCATATGAACCTTCTATCATTTATACATCTTGGTAATCTAATTACAAATGATAAAAGAGCAATTTCCTTTGTCACATAGTTAATTTGTACAACAACACCATGATCTGTACAAATAGTGATGTTATGGGTCATAAATGTCCAACAATGTTTGCTTGGGAAGAATCAGCTCAACTGTTCTTTCTCTTTTTACTACCCTTTACATCCTCGACGATGTTGGCCTTAGACTCCAAAGTCTTGTAGCTGGCCTTTTCGGACTTTTTATTGTCCTCTTCGATCATCAATCGAACTCAAGGCCTTCAAGGCTAATCTGCTTCTTTTTGTGTTTCAGATAGCTCATGAAGTCCTTCCATGATGGAGGCAACTTTTCAATTATGGTGGCAACTTGAAACGTCTCACAGAGTTTCATTCCTTCATCCAGTGTTTCATGAATGATCAATTGCAGTTCACCCAACTAAGACATTACTGTTCTTGAATCTACCATATTGTAGTCCTGGAACCTACCCACGACAAATTTCTTTTGACTGGCATCCTCAGTTTTGCATTTCTTCTCGAGAGATTCCCAGAGAATCTTCGCAGAAGACATGCATTGGTACACATTGTACAGGGTTTTTTCAAGTCCACCCAAAAGGTAGTTATTGCACAAGAAGTCTCCAAACAACCATGTCTGTTCTCGCAGTTCCTTGGCTGTTTCCGATTCACCCTCCACAAGACCCGGAGGATCTTTAAGGAAATTAGCCAACTGTAGAGTTGTCATGTAGAACAATATTTTTCTCTTCCATTGTTTAAAGTTTGCCCCACCAAACTTTTCTGATTTCTCTCCATGAGAGACCGGTACTGTAATGTTTCTGCTAGCCATATATAACTGGAAAACCAATAGGGGTCAATAAGTCTACAAAAGACAAATTGCACAACGATCAACAAATGATCTTGTTCAAGTGATATACCAAGTATCACTCGTTGTTATATTGGACAGTAGTACCAAATAACATAAGTCTTTAAATTTACAACTAAGGTTTCTTATGATAAGTAAATAAATGAATATTCCCAGAGGACGAGGGGGGTCCGGAGTAACCACTTAAATCCCTGCCCACTTAGGCTCTTATCGCCATTTTGACAGAATATCATTTAAACACTTTCTCAATATAATATCTTAGACATTCAAACTTAGTATTACACTGAAAAAATATTACAAATATAAATATAAAATTCAATAAGCTTGGAGAGAATTACTTGGGCATAACTACACTTTTAATTCCCAACCAAGTATGCAATATATGATTAACAAATTACTTTCAACTTTATCATAATAAAACTAAGTGTATGCTTGTGATAATTGAATATCCTAATATTAACTTAAACCTATACTACCAAGTTTATAAAATTCAGTATATGATTTTACTAAGTTAATATAATTACATTTATTTTATAATGCTAATTGCATATATGACATCCATATATATCATATGGTAATATAAAATTATAATTACCATGTTTACAATTTCATTATATGATTTTTCCTAAGTTAATTAAATAATAAATGAATAAATTCTAAACATAACAAATCAAGAATCATGTGTGCTAGAGATTACTTAAATAATTTAGGTAATTATACAGCGCAAAAAAAAAAAAAAAAAATAGCAATAACAATACTAAATAATTATTACTCCATGTTTTTCTTTTTCCGAAAATTAATGTCCAAGAGGTTATAATTTTTTCTCACACCCTTTGATCTCATAACACAACACTTGCACATCAATTTTGCAATATGGACGCAAGTTTCTTTTGTATCATCACACAAAATAATGAAATAAAAATTGTAGTAACAAATCCAACCAAAATCGACATTAAAATTCAAATAGACATAATTAAATCATTGTTTGATTTTAAATTCTTTCTCTCCCTTTTTTTTTTCAGCAACTTCAACGTGCATGGCTTATTATTAAATGAGCAAAATATTACACAATCAATTACCAAATGTTACTTGCTACATGCATGAAGAAATGTGAACAGTCGCAAGGACATCAGACTTGAATTGGGATAAAATTTTAATCTAATTTATTATTATTATTTTTAAAGAAAACCGATTACTAAAATTCAAACTCTCTCCATCAAATTTTGTGTTTCCATACATTGCAACTCTTCAATTTTTTATTTTTTTAAAATAATACTGAAGGTTCAAAAAACACATGAATTTAATTGTTAATGTATCAATTAAAGTATGTAGGAAACTAAAATAGTCATTTAAGTTAATCGCCTACCAAGTTCCTACTAAAATAAGAAAATAAAAGAACCAGTCCTAATTTCCAAAGAAACCCCAATTGCCAAAATCACAATCTGTCAAAAAAAAATTCAAGTCTTGTTTCTTAAAGAATTTATCAATATATTGCCAGCATTCTATTTTCGTTGTTGTTCACAAGTTAGGAATATGTCGTTTCAAGTTGCTCAGTAGTTTTTTTTTTTTTTTTTTTTTTTTTCCTCCTCCTCCTCTAGATTGCATATTACTGAGATATGTATGCATGAATCATGGGAAAATTAATTATTTTCCAACACAAAGAGTAATAAGTTCTTAAGATTGTTAGAAGGGTGTGTTATAATTTATGCATAACTCAAGCAACAAATAAATGATAAACATGCAATCAACGGAAACAAAGAAAAACCTGAAAAAATATATTTGTAGAAGATGGTGATTCTTAAACCAAGTCGAAATGTTCTCTGTTCTTAAGAACTTATTAATCCCGTCTCGGTGCTCTACGGATTTTGTGACTAACGTCCTCCCTGGATAACTTGGATTTCTCTTGTTCAAGAGGCACTCCTTAACAAGATCTTGAACTAGGACAATCGTGGGAACTCTCTCTGACTCTAAAACAAATGAATGAGACTTTTGTACTGGATTTCAGATTCACTTTTCTATATCTAGAATGAACACGGAGCATTCTTTATGTTGACGGCTGATTTTGGTCTCAGGGTAATATGGGAATATCACCTCCGAGGTAATCCTCCTTCAACGGTGAATTTGTTTGGTTATGGGGAACCAAACAAATTCAGCGAGAGACAAAAAACACACCAATCGACAAAGAGATTTAACGTGGTTCGGCGGATTTTGGGATCCGACCTACGTCCACGGACAAGAACAGGGTGGTACTTTTTATTACTCAAATACACTCCTCGGGTCTCTTCTTTGCTTTTACAAATCAGAGTTTGATGATTCTGATCACTAACTTTGGTGATGATTTTTTAGATGCCTTTTACATATGCTCTACCCTCCTATTTATAATAATACAGAAATCAGACTCCTATTTGCACAAGAAATCCTATTTGAACTCAATCTTCTCTTCTTGTAAGGATTTCTGGTCTAGTACTGCCTTCTCTTTTCTTATTCCTTCTTGGATTCTGACTTCTTCTCCTTGTGAGAGTAGGATAATTTGCTTATCTTATCCGCAATGAATGGGGTGTTGTTATCTTGAACACGGCTCGCTATCTGGTCGGTCTTCATGAGGTCGGTCATAACAATCTTTTATGCTGAGAGTGTTTCTGCCGACCTTATAGTGATCGGTCATCCGAACCAAAGTGGTCGGTCTTCACATGTTGTGGTCGGGTCGGCTACATGATCTCATCCAGTCAGGGAATTACCCTTTTGCCCTTGTCGTACTGTCTTTAAATGTTGTAGTGCCTGGAAACACCATCAACATCTGTCCCCTAGTTCTCGGTTCCAACAAGTATGCTAGTTGGTGCCGGGAACTACATATCAGTTTTGCTCCATTTGGGGGTTGGTCTGAGGTCGAGAAATGCTTTGTTGCCTCTTTTCCAGCGCTTTGTCTTGAGACACGCAACAGTCACGTCCGCTTAAATGCCCATCAAATCAATTTTTTAGGGTTTCTTTTAGTTTCGACACTTGTCAAACATCCGCCGGGTTCCCGCCAAAAAAGGGGACGAATCGACCGTGGAGAGGAGTCCTTACAGTGGGGCGATCTCAGTCGTCCGTTTAAACTCGGGAGTGCTCTTTTTTCGTTGACACATGCCCTTCATCCGGGTTCTTCTTTCAGATCCGACGGTGATGAGCGTCCCAGTCATGATTATAAGAAAGCGAGGCTTTTACTGTTCCATTTTTTTGCAATTTCTCCTTCTCTTCTGAGAACTTTTTTGTGATCCGCCCAACTCCGTGGTCTCGAAGCTCAACCGCGGTCTTTTTCTTTTTCTTCGCTGTGAACATAAGGAACGGGCACCACCGCGCCGTACAACCTCCTGCTTTTTTTTTCGAGAAGAACAAGTAAGTCTTCTGAGCGACCTCTTCTCTTTTGTATGCTGTGAATCTGTTCGTTTATTTTGCTTAGGGAGAGATTTGCGGTTTTGCTGGGTCTTGCTTTAGGGCACTTTTAGAGACTCCCTATCTAGTTAGCATGGAAACTGTGAGTAGTTCCTTATAGACTGACTTCTCCCTTCCTTCTTTGTTTTTCTGGGTGTCAGGGATGTCTGACAGTAGTTCCTCCCCTGAAAAGCTTGCTAGAATCTCAACTCCCCCTGCTGAGGAGCTCTCCTCGGGCTCGGGGGCACCTAGTGTAGAAGACCTTGACACAACCCCTACTCCTTCTGAGGTTGAACAGGATTCCTACAATTAGAGGGTTCCTCGGAAGGACCCAGAGCCCGGTGAACTTGGATCGTCGGCTCTGGATATGAACCGTCCTTCAAAAATAACTGAAGATGACCTCGCCCTTCTTCGGCAGCGGTATAACATTCCGATTGATATTGCCCTTGAAGTTCCCGGCCCGCTGGATCGTGCTAGTCAACCTGATGAGGGCTCGGTGGCACTTCTTCCTGCTTTTTTTGAGTGTGGGCTACGGCTGCCGATGCAACGTTATTTTGCCTGGATGCTGGCTGAGATGGAGATTGCCCCTTGCCAATTGAGCTTAAATAGCTGGAGGATTCTGGCCGGCATATATGTGGTTTGGCATCGGGCAGGTTTAGGCGTACCTTGCTTGGAAGAGGTGAAGAGGTTATATCGTTTGAAGTCCAACCCAAAGACTCACTACGGTTGATACTACCTCTCTGCTTATGATAGCTCGTCCAACCTTGTCCAGAAACTCCCCGACTCAAACAAGAATTTCAAGGACCTTTGGTTCTGGGCTACTGGGGATTGGGGTCGGGTCCTGAGATCGTTTGAGGGGGACGTCTCGGTTCCGGACATCTTCAGGGCTGGAGGTTAGGAGTTTAATGCCCCTTCCCGTTCTTAGTTTCTTAGGTTTCTAACTTCTCTGGTTCCTCCCAGCTTGTTGGCGAGATGCTCCCAAGGTTTCTCGTCAGGTTCGGAGGCGGGTACATTGGGCTCGGGGGTATGCTGCCCACTGGAGGAAGTTGGTTAATGATGCGGCCTTTGTTGATTCGGGCCTTACTCGGACCGTCCCTCCGGAGATCTCGGGTCGGATTGGTGGAGGTCTGCTGGCTGTTTTGATGATTCTCCCTGTTTGTTTATTATGTGTTTGGTGTCTTTTGTTATGTTCTTGGATCCTGATTTCTCTTTCTCCCTTTTTTGTAGGCATGTCGAAGATGCCAAAGTTTCTTGAGAAGTTGGCCGGTACCATGAAGAAAACCGGACACGTCGATGCTGGAACTTCCCGGGCACAGCCTGATCTTGTTGAGAAGGTGTCTCCAGGACAAGTTCAAACGGGTGCTCGGGGGAAATCTTCCCCTTCTGGCGTGCAATCATCATGATCTGCTCGCCTTGTCAGTCCACCGAAGCCTCTTAGGAAGAGGAAGCGTCAGTTTGGGTCTGAGGAGACTGATTTAGCTCAAGAGGAAGAAGAGGAGGAGGCTGCTCCGGTCAAGAGGAAGGACATCCGTAGGGGGAAGAAGTCATCTGAAGGCTCCTCCAAGAAACGAAAGGGCTCTGTGGTCCTCGGGGTGGATGACTTGGGAGAAAGCATCCGGGAGGCTACCTCACACTTAGTGCCTGCTTTCAATGAATTGGCCGAGGTGATTCCTCGGGGGGAGGTTTCGAGGTATGATGATATATCTCCCGAAGCCATTGTGACTGAGATGAGTTCTCAGATGGCAAAGGTATTTTTACTTTCCTTCTCGATTTTTGGGTCTTGGTCCTCTTTACTTTATGTCTTGACCCCCCTTTTTTTTTTTGTGCAGGCCAACTACCTCCTGGCCAAGAATAAGGGTCTTCTTCTGACTCTGTTGTCCGAGGGTGGTCAGGCCCAGAGACTTCAAAATCGTCTCTCCGAAGTGGAAGCAAAATTGGCTGACCGGGAGGAGGTGATTAAGAATCACGAGGCGACTGCCATCGAAAACTTCAAAACGAACAAGGCTCTTAAGGCCGCCGCTGCATTGGAAAGAAAGCTTGCTGATAATGCCAGAGAGGACCTGAAGGTTGCCCAATCTGAGATTGGCGTTTTGAAAGGGAAGGTAGCAAGTGCCGAGACCAAGTTGAAGACCAAGGACGAGGAGTTTGCACGGGCCCGAGATAGTCTTGAGAGGAAAAAGGCCGAGCTTGAGGAGAGAGAGTTCGATCTCGAGGAGAGAGAGAGAGCGAGCTTGAGAAGAGAGAGAGTGAGCTTGAGACCGAGAAGAAGGATATCCGCCTTGAGGGAGTTGGTGATTGTGCTGATTTGATTCCGATGGTGCTGCCAAGTCTGAATATGGACCCCATTCATGCGGCCATCAGCTATTGCAAGGGGGATATTTCCGAGGAGGAGTTTCGGAAGTGGCTCCCTCCCCCACCTGAGGAGGTGATGGATCCCGCCCCCATTTCGGTTGTTCCGGTTTCCGAGGCTCCCCATGAAGAACAACCGGAGGTTCCTGCCGCGGGCGAGGACTGCCTTGAGATCCCTCGTCCTATCCCTGAAGCAGAGGTCTCCCTTGCTGCCGAGGTCGAAGCCGCAGCTCCTCCTCCTGATGCCGAGCCGCTTCTCCCGCCATCTGAGGAAAAAGTTTATGCCCCTGTGCGGGCTGAATGAGAAAGGGTAACCCTACCGGGGCCCTATGTACACTTTACTTAATTTTTGTAATAACATTACAATTTGTATTTTGACATACACTTATATATATTTATGTATGTTTCCTGTTTCTTTCTTTATTTTATGCTTCCTTTTGTTTGCCTGAATGTTCCGAGACCTTTTCGGAGTTTAATATGAGGTGGAGGGGCATAACCCGGCCCCGAGCTGATGATGGAATTTGGACCCGGGGGAATGTCACGTCCCCAGTCCAAAGGAGTTGTCTTGGTGGGACGTAACCCGACCCCGAGCTGTGTGAGACACTTGGTTCTGGGGGAATGTTACCTCCCCAAACCAAAGGAGTTGTCTCGGTGGGACGTAACCCGACCCCGAGCTATGTGAGACACTTGGTTCTGGAGGAATATTACCTCCCCAAACCAAAGGAGTTATCTCGGTGGGACGTAACCCGACCCCGAGTTGAATAACCAAGTGGCCTCGGCGGAACGAAATCCAGCCCCGAGCCGACTAATCAAATGGCCTCGGCGGAACGGAATCCAGCCCCGAGCCGACTAATCAAATGGCCTCGGCGGAATGAAATCCAGCCCCGAGCCGACTATCCCCTGGGATTTATTCAGAAGGGAAATGAATCATCCTTCGAAGCCCTACCGAATCTGGCACGGGCGTCCCCCTGCTAGACCGGTGAAAAACAAAAACAAGTTTCTAAAAAAAAGGGGTGGGGGTGATTTAGCACCTATCCCAAAATAAAAACGTTTTTTGCAAAAAATAACAACAGGGATGCCTCAAAACAGCGTCCTGTCCGAGGCCTCCAAAACACAATTCTGAATCTTTCAATTCAGCGTCCCGGCGAACCAGGATTCGGATCAGAAGAGCGTATGAACGGTAAGGGCACATCCTCTACACGTCGGTTCACTGGGGAGCCTGTGTATTGTATGAGGGCTCCTCCTTACCACGCTGGGGTAGGCACACGCCACAGGGGTATACGCCTCCCCGCGCTGTGTCTCCCACAGATCCGGATGATGAATAGATCAAAGAGTGTCCGGGATATTAAGGGTATGTTCTTCCTTAGGCCCGGTATCACTGGAGTTAGCAATCGTCACGGGGGTGTCATTATCCCTCGTGCTATGCCTTCCCACGGATCCATTACATCGGGTAGGTGAGGATCAGAAGAGTGTTCGACACATTAAGGGCTTGTTCCTCCTTATGTTCGGTAACACTGTAATAAGCAATCGTCACAGGGGTATCATCCCTCCCTGTGCTATGATTCTCACGGATCCATTACGTCGGGTATGTCCCTGAGGACCCCGAGCTGAAGAGATACTTGGCTCTGGGGGAATGTTCCGTCCCCAGACTAATATGCATGACTCGGTGGGACGTAACCCGACCCCGAGCTGAGTGAAAGACTTGGGTTATGGGGGAATGTTACCTCCCCAAACCAAGGGATCTTGACTCGGTGGGACGTACCCCGACCCCGAGCTGAGTGAGACGCTTGGATCCGGGGGAATGTTACCTCCCCAGTCCAAAGAGGCTTGACTCGGTGGAATGTAACCCGGCCCGAGCCGAATAACCGAATGGCCTCGGTGGAGTAAGGTCCAGTCCTGAGCCGATCAAGTCTCGTTGCTTGGTTGTTTCTTTTTGTATTTAGGCGCTAAGTTTGTCCCCGGTGCAGTGGCTTGAATTCTTTGTGTTTCGGGGGTGGTCTTCTGGATTCTTTTTCTGTTCGGCGATGGGCGCCCTCCCTTGTGGTTCTATCCCTGATGTTGTTCCCTTTCCGGGACACTTTCTCTTCGTTCTCTAACAAAACGAACTTCCGGGCCACCTCCAGGGCGGTGGCGTAGTCCGGGATGTCCTGGATCCTTAGGTGGGTCTATAGTCTTCCGACCCTCAAGGCTCCTTTCAAGCTTTCCAGGGCTTCAGGGGATTCATACCCTCCGACTTCGAGTACCATATTATGGTACCTTTCAATAAATATCTTCAGAGTTTCATCGTCTCCTTGCTTCATGAGCCGGAGTTCTCCAATCGTCTTTCTGGGGACACAAGCCCCCTTGAAGTGTCGTATGAATGACTTCTTCAGTTGGGTGAAGCTGCTGATGCTTCTTGGGGCTAAGCTCCTGTACCATAGAATGGCTGGTCCGGCCAGAGTTAGGGGGAACACTTTGCAGATGGCGTCCCCTGTTACCCCTTGCACTTCCATCAGCAAGGTGAAACTTTCAATGTGGGTCTTAGGGTCGGTATGGCCTTTGTACGGTGTCATGGTCGGCATGTTGAATCTCTTCGGGAATTTTTCCGATTTTATTTCCTCCGTGAGGGGGGACTCATCTTTGACGTCCTGGATATCCCCTCTGTTTGCGTTGGGGTATACTCCCCATTTGACCAGCTCCTCCTGTAACCAAGATTTCATACCGCTGTCCCTGGTTCCATGCCGCCCTCTGAGGTTTCTTTTCTTTCTGCTATCTTGGGAGCGGCGCTTCTCAGGGTCGGCGTCGTCCCGCACCTCTTCGGTATGTTCTTTTCCTCTCCTCCGGGTACTGTGAGGGCTATCGTAGGAGGGATCTGGTGATGATTTGTCATCTTCCTCCTCCCATGTGTCCTCGGTTTGGGAATCCCTTTGTACTACCACGGATCTCACCCTGTAGGGTTCCCTCCTTTGAGGTCTGTCGTCTTCGCTTGTATCAACAATTCTCTTTCCTTCCACTATCTCACTCCTTCGCCGGCTAGTCCCGGCCTCGAATTTTCCATCGCGTGCTCCTTCCATCCTTTCCAACCGGTCTACTATGGTTTTTAGTAGAGTTTGGTTTTCCTCCCTTTCCTTCATAAGGTTTTCCTCGATCTTTTCCATCCAGTCTGCAGCCGAGCTCCCTGATGATTGTTGGTTTCCGCCTTCCGCCATTTGTCTTATTACGCGAGTTGCTTTTCGTAGAGTTCCCCACAGACGGCGCCAACTGTTGACGGCTGATTTTGGTCTCGGGGTAATATGGGAATATCACCTCCGAGGTAATCCTCCTTCAACGGTGAATTTGTTTGGTTATGGGGAACCAAAAGCAAATTTAGCGAGAGACAAAAAACACACCAATCGACAAAGAGATTTAACGTGGTTCGGCGGATTTTGGGATCCGACCTACGTCCACGGACAAGAACAGGGTGGTACTTTTTATTACTCAAATACACTCCTCGGGTCTCTTCTTTGCTTTTACAAATCAGAGTTTGATGATTCTGATCACTAACTTTGGTGATGATTTTTTAGATGCCTTTTACATATGCTCTACCCTCCTATTTATAATAATACAGAAATCAGACTCCTATTTGCACAAGAAATCCTATTTGAACTCAATCTTCTCTTCTTGTAAGGATTCCTGGTCTAGTACTGCCTTCTCTTTTCTTATTCCTTCTTGGATTCTGACTTCTTCTCCTTGTGAGAGTAGGATAATTTGCTTATCTTATCCGCAATGAATGGGGTGTTGTTATCTTGAACACGGCTCGCTATCTGGTCGGTCTTCATGAGGTCGGTCATGACAATCTTTTATGCTGAGAGTGTTTCTGCCGACCTTATAGTGATCGGTCATCCGAACCAAAGTGGTCGGTCTTCACATGTTGTGGTCGGGTCGGCTACATGATCTCATCCAGTCAGGGAATTACCCTTTTGCCCTTGTCGTACTGTCTTTAAATGTTGTAGTGCCTGAAAACACCATCAACACTTTATAAAGACATAGAATGGTGCCTTAAGGGCACCTTTTGAGTGGGGGTGCAACCCACTAAAGGGTCATACCCCTCTCATCCAAAAGACATGTCCATCCTATTAATATTAGAAGAATTTTCAACAACCTATATCGATTCTCTCTTTTTCGTATCCGAATTTAGTATTTATCTTAATTTGATTCGATCAGTAAAAAACTGACCGGACTTGACTACCACCCTTACTTTCTGCACATAATTAGAATATTTGACTAATCCAATACTGAGTGAAAATGTATAATAATAATGTCAAAATTTAATTATATATAAATTAGTATAATTACTGAAAATTGTTGTGTATAAATTAATACATTAATTGAAGCTTTAATTATAAAATTGGCAAAATTTTGAGAGAAACTTTCGGTGTTTTTTTTTTTTTTCACTTATATAAGCCGATTTTTCGGTAGAAAAATAATATGCCCCAAAGAAAAAACAAAAAGAGTAGGTCGCATTCTGTCGCATACGATTGGCTACTAACCCACGTGGCCTAACGCGTTTTACGTTTCTCAGCGAATCAGAGACAGGGATACATCATACAAAAAACAGAGACAAAAAACAAACGGACCCACGGCTCCCCAGCATCAAAGTCAAAATCGATGGTCCAAACTAGGGATCTCAACTTTATAGAGATCCGGAAGCATTAACAATAATAAGGATCTGGGAAAAATTTTGAATTTTTAAGATTAGAATTCAGATTTTCGATTTCGTATATAATCAAATAAAATTTAATTTAAAAATTATTTTTATTTATAATTTTATATTTAGGTTTATTTTATTTTTGATGTATTTTGAATTGTAAATACTATTTTAAATATTAAATTACTTTTGTTTAGTTGGAGATATTATTTCATTTAATTTTAAATATTTAATATTAAATAAGTTGAAAATGAAAAAATAAAATCTGGATTTTAATGGATAAATATGCAGAGATCGGTTCAGTATGAAAAAAACCCATATTGGATTCGCAAATTTTTTACGGATATGGATATGTAATTTGCCATCCCTGCTCCAAATTCAAATCTCCTCCAGTTCTGTACAAGTAACGTTAGTCAATAACGTTGACCTTCGCTTCTCAGCTGTAAAGGTAAAAAAAATAAAGATCTAGCGACTGTTCTTGAAAAATCAACTCTTTGCTTTTCATAGCCGCATCCAGTAGGTAGGCTGGGACAATCGAATAAAGAACATGTAAAAGAAAAAACAAATATCTTTGGAATTCGAATTTGAATTTTTCAGCTTTAATGTTTTTCACGTCGTATTTCTTTTATGTTTTGTTTATAAAAGAAGTTTGATTCTGTTGTGAAGATTGTTGAAGGAGAAGAGCAAGAATGGAGAGCTATTTGAATGAGAACTTTGGAGATGTGAAGCCGAAGAACTCATCAGAAGAAGCGTTACAGAGATGGAGGAAGCTCTGTGGATTTGTCAAGAATCGGAAGCGGAGATTCCGTTTCACTGCTAATCTCTCGAAGAGATTTGAAGCCGATGCCATTCGTCGCTCAAATCAGGTTTCGTTTCTTCTAATTGATTTTGCGATTGATATAATTTTTTTTTTTTTTGAATTATAAAATTAATTAAGACACGTGTATTGGTAATATTTATCATTAACTGTTGGAGATTAATATATAGATCCAATGGCTAGTTGTATTCCAGCTATTTCGAACCTGGTGATCTACTCATGTCTTCCATTTTGCTTCAAAATCCCCGAGGATACAAATTTGCTTTAACTTAATCAAGCTGATCGGATGTAGCAAAAAAATGAAGGTCACGCATACCTTAGGCTGTCAATTCATTTATTCCGCTCCAAAAGGCTCAATTAATGATGTGTTACTTGATAAGGAAACCTGAAGAGTTTAATTACTAGCACTCTGGTGGATCAACTAAAGTTGGTAAAAAAAGAAATAATGATTCTGCAAAACTTGTTAGGTCCGGGTTGAAACTTGGTGCTGGATTGGCTATTCTATAACTCATATATAATTTGAAGTAATGAAGGAAATGGTTATTAGACCTTGAATATGTGGACCTAGTGGAATGCCATGTGAAATAATGCCGTAATCACAGTTACTAGC